>JAQIVE010004338.1:0-14746 GCA_034698285.1 Sminthurinus bimaculatus | reverse complement strand
GCCGGCCGTTCCCCCGTCGGCCTCCGCAGGCCTCCGCGGGCTCTCGCCGACCTCCGTAGGCCTCCGCAGCCGTTTGCGCCGGCCTCCGTAGGCCTCCGCAGCCGTTTGCGCCGGCCTCCGTAGGCCTCCGCAGCCCTTTTTGGCCAAATTTTTCTCTGCGGAGGCCTTCCGCCACGTATGGTAACAGCTACAGATTTCGAATCCTCAAGGTCGATTTCCCTATAAAGCGTTATATGCAAGAGGGGTCTAAGAGCACTCCTTTAATTCATTAGCGATAAGGTTAATGAGCATATATGTAAATATACACAGATAATTAACATGAAGTTATCTGTCTTATAGTGATATCATTAAAATTAAATTGAATTCTTGCATTGATTTTGCTTGTCAACATTGCAGAATACTTGTGTATAAATGTATGAGTAACAAAACCTCATCCCTAATCCTGCTGAGTTTATTCACATATCTTCAAATCTGCTGAAGGATTTTGCTTTTATATTCGTGTTACATATTGAAATTTCAGAAATATTCAATATGCATAGATAACCAAGCAAGGTGTGTAAATCCTTAAAGGAAGTGAAAATTATCTTCAGCCTAACTCAATGCTTATAAGTACCATGTAGACTCGTCGAAAACCAGAAGTAGTTCCGCTCGATTCTCTCGTAGTCGTACATTGTACATAGTGCCTTCACCCTTTACTAACTCATTTTAATTTCCACCGAACTTACGTATATTTGGTATATACACACGTCATATAACTGTACCACTTGGAATATTTTAGGCTCTTGAATATGGAGTTATTTTCGGCTTATGCACATGTATGCAACTGTATGTACTCCTCTTTCAGATTCGTAATTTCCATGAAGAGAGGGAGAGAAGTATGGTATAGCGCGGAAATTCATCCTTGATTTTGCAAAGGGTTAATCCCCCATGAGTAGAATAATTAGGATGTGTCTCTTCCGTCTCTGAGAAATGACACTTTCGGGGTGAGCAATTGACACACTGAGGACCACAGAATTACTGTTCAAGTAATATGCATGTCAATGTATAGATATTATATCAATACACATCCATGCGTAGTCTCCTCCAACTCTGGTGAAAGAGCGTGAGAGACGACAACACGGGAAACCACACGTAAATTAATACGTGCAATGGAATTGTATAAATATGATATTTTCGAGCTGAATTCGATTGAACCTTCCGTGTTCTTTACAAGTAGGCAGCTGAGCATTATTCTATGAAACTTGCTAAAAACGAAAATATAGAGAAAACCTTCATGCTTCCCTATTCATGTTATACTTAATAAGCTATCTCCGTATCACTGCTGCTACTAAAATTTACAACCTAAACTGTAATATAGAGGTTTGGTATAACTGGAGTGAAACAGCAATTGATGGTTGATGGCATACTCAATTCAGCTGTACAAAAATATACAGACTTGTCATACATTTTACTATTTCGATGTGCGGTGCAGTAGAGTTTTTTGGAATTTACCCTACAGGGTAAACCTTTGTGAATGAGCCCTTCAGCGGTAGTACTGGATAAAGGATAAAATGCAGTGTACTCTCATTTCTTTTGAGTAAGTATGGAAATTAATATGTAGCTAAGCAAAGTTTAAAATGTTTTAAGTTGCAAAAATGTCATGACGCATGACATATTATGCCAAAAAAGAGTTCAATTCTTTAGCTACCGTGAAACTATCTTCTACTCCTACGATAAAAACATGTTTAAAAGTTCTCTGTGTGTGTCTTTCTGTGTACAGATTACATAAGCATGTAGGACTGAGAACAAAGATACAGAGTTTCCCCTTATTGTAAATACTACTGTCATGTTGCCTTTGTGATTTTGAATTTTCTTTCTTTGCTTTCGTCATTTTGTGCAACAAAAAGTATCGAATCTCATTTCAAACTCTCTGTAAAAAAAACTCCTTTCACGTTTTGGTATTTCTTCCCGTCGTTCCATTACGCAATTAGAAGTGTTTTATGACAAAAAGCTGTTGTACACGCAGAGCAAAGACGGTATACTTGATCTATGTATGCATAAGCAAATAGAAAACAGTGTCGCAGACAGCTACCTTGGAAAATACACATACATATACTGTTTTTTAACTTTTATAGCTCTAATACATATTATAGTAATATAGATAGATTTCTATGAACAGTTTCAGCTCCGGTGTTAGTTGCTGGTGTCAATACATGAAAAGAGACCGAGTTTAAAACACAACACGGGAGTTGAGTTGACGATGAAAATGCTCGACTGGCGACACTCGCTCAGTCAAATGAATGTAAGTAGGCATTTGATGGGGCAAATAACATTAGAGCAGTCATCCTTCGTCTCCACCTCATAAAACGTATTTGAATTTGAACAGGGACTGTCCTGTACGTATAACATGTACAATGTGCAAGTATACATACATTGTGCATGCCTGAATGGGGTACACACTCTCTTGCTCTAGGTCCCGACTCCTCGGCGAATTGAATAGCAAAGCAAAGAGGAGTCGCAACTATACAGTAGTTGATGGGTATAGATAGAAGATATTCCTATTTCAACGAGTCTCTGTCGCCACGATCGTCATTTTATTTCTCTCGCTCTCCTTTTTACTTTCGTGTTCAAAGAAAAATCGTTCAACGAAAAGGAGCCTAGCATAGCGATGAAAAGGAAAGAGAAGGCGATTCTGTCTAAATAATCCATGACACAACTCTTGCATGCATACCTACATTTCTAATTACGTTTTAAATAATTGATTGAGTAGTCCTTTTCCCTTTCGCTCTCCATTTCCCTTTCTCCGCTCCACTCTCCCCTTTCCGCCGGACTTTCTCCGGCGTATTCTTATGATAGTCATGAAGTTCCTGGTCCGGCAGAGCTTTACTTTACCTTCCGTATGCTCGACTAGTATTTTTTGGTCCCTGGTCCTCAGATGAAAGGGTAAATAATACGTTTTCTTTCACTCCTGATTGTCCTTCTTCCATAACTGTCGTGCAAGCCAAGTTGGGGATTGAATAGGAGGTATCTCCGGCTGTTGAATACTGAATGCTGAATAAAATCGGAATTTATCTAAAAATTAGAGGAGAGTAAGAGAAAGAAGAAAGTGAAAATCTTGTACTTTCTCCTCCTTCCGTTGTCCATGCATAATTCAAAATCACCTTCAACTACTCGAGACATGACATGAAAAAAGGTACGACTATGACCATGGGGAGTATGTATACATATGTATGTATTGCATGCACGTTTGGAAACAAGTACTGCCTACGTTTTCTGTTGCCTGTACACTGTACATTGTACATACATTGTATATATTTATATTCCTGACGTCTATCTCTGCTTAATTTCAAACAGTTTGTCATTTCATGGACTGAGAGTTATGAGTTGTGAGACACTCTTTTGAATTTTGAATCAATGTTACATTAAACATTTCTTTACGTGCTCTCAACCCTGATTTCTTGCCATCTGTCCAACTTTAGATTTTGTTTACATTGAAATCAATTTAACTTCTAATAAGTTACTAATAAAATTACTTTACGAGACACTTCTTTGATATTCTGTCTCTCCGTCACAGTTAAAATTAGACCAACAAAATGAATACAATTAGTCGTACGTAAACGCATTGAAAATTGAGATTCGTTCAGAGTTGAGCTGGCAATGGAGTTTCTATATATGTACATATATATGGTATGTATTTCTCTTTGAATTTGAGTGTTAATGAGAAGGGAATTCAAATTCATCAAATTCAGATTGGGAACTTCATCTCCCATACACATACATTGCTCCCCGAGTGAGTATTCATATACATATGTATTATGTATGTGTGGTGGCGAAAGCGAGATGAAAGGAGGAAAAGCCGTGTGAAAATATTTCCGTAGATGAATCCGAATAACGAAGGGCGTCGGAAGGAAGAGAGGAAAGGAAACCTTCGGTGACGGAGGTGGAGATGGAAAGATAGATAACTAGAACGTGAAATAATACCTAGAAATGGGAGATCGTCACTAACTCTCTTATGCTAGGTACTGTACATACATTGTACATGTTACATATGTATACTGTACAGGACGTACAGTATTTCACACTCGATGGCTTTAATAGTGTCAAAGTTATTGTGGAAATAAAATTATACACAGTAGAATTACACATACATACGTGCCTACCTACCTAGCTTATGTCAAAAGCACTGTGTAATTTTATACGAATCCACTATATATAAATGCAACTCTGTGGCTGAGCAAAGCCCTTATTTCCTTTCAAATCTGAGAGGCATATAAAACTTATATCTAGGTAAGAAAGAGCGAGAGAAGGGGCTTAGTTGTTAGGTAGTGAAGAGAGGCTCTTAAAATGTGCATTCAAACTAGACTTTCTCCATAGAATTCGTCCTGTGTGTGTGTGTGTGCCGCCACTGCCAATGTACCATGTATACATGTGTATAAATTTGTGTGTAGCTATTTAGCTGGAAGACAAGCTAATTAGAAATCTCGGCAAAGAAGAAGAGGAGACCTAACTGCGGCACCGATGGAGAATCCACATTGGTTGTTGAATTACTATTTGATCACAATGCAATATTTTATTTTTTTTTAAATTTACAAGTGTGTTAATCATGTAACATTATATTTTTTACTGGTTTCAAACCATACAATAAAGTAAAGACAAATGAACAACATAATTAAGAATGTATAAAACAGCGATACTTTGAAAAATAAGACCATGTAAATTTTGTCGTTTGAGCTCACAATTTCAATCGCTGATATAATATGCTGTTTAAAACGCTTCACTCAATGACGCATTTTTTACCAATACAGTGCTGTAATATCCAAAGTAAAGTCAACAACATAAAATTAACAAACACGATTGCAATAAATGACCAAATTGTAATCCAACAACCTGTAATGAGAGAATTCCTCTTTAACTTTGCCAGCGTTCTCGTTCACGGCGTCTGTGGGCCAGTTGGGATGGAAGGCGAACGTTGGACAAAAGGAGTATCTCAGGTGTTGATTATTATTGATTGTTGAAAGGCTCTTTTCACTCCTCTTTATTCCCTGTGAATCCTCCACACTTCACAGTGATTCTAATTCCCATTTTGTGTCTGAATGTGACGACCTTTGTTCCTGTCTTTCAGCCAAATTCTAAACATTGTATCCTTTTATTCGTTTATTCCTTTCTTTGGATGTTTCATCACTATATACATAGATTTCCCAGATTTGAGTTATAAATACATATCGTGTAAATGATGAATGATTTTGATCAAATGAGTTCGCACAGTGCATTTCTCTTTGGCTTTTTAAATGTATTACCACGTCTCACTTAAATTTTGCTCGAGAAGCAAAGTCTTCTAGAATGCTACAAAATAAACACGTTAGGAATATATTCAGTCGGGATATCAACTACTTTTATATTGTAGAACTTTCTTCCAAAGCATCTCTTTGCAGAACCTCTCTTTTACAACCTGCTGAAATTGCTCCTAGTTTACCGTTATTTTAACCTTTCTCAGAATTTTCTGGTTAATGTGATTTGAAGAATATTACAAACGAATGGCTTCGGCTCATTAATTACTGCATATTACTGCTCGAGAATCGTCTGGCAAACGGTCTGAAGCAAAAACGTCCATGTAAATTTACTTTCTTTTTCAACTTTTTGAACATACAATTAAGAGCGCATCACTGGCCATTTTGAGTCTGGCTCGCAACTCACAATCAGTTGAAGCTCATGTATGTATAATATATAGATTTAAAAACTTTTCCTGGTACGACCTTTTATGTATTTTGTTTTGTATAACCCTTTGTACTGTTACAGAGTGTGTGTGGGCGTGCCA
Organism: Sminthurinus bimaculatus; assembly: GCA_034698285.1. Classification (NCBI taxonomy): domain Eukaryota; kingdom Metazoa; phylum Arthropoda; class Collembola; order Symphypleona; family Katiannidae; genus Sminthurinus; species Sminthurinus bimaculatus. Next base: position 8,952 of record JAQIVE010004338.1, on the reverse strand, counting down.
TTGATTAAAATGCAATATACCGTTTTTCTCTGTCCTTAACGAGCTCTTTGTGGTTAAAAAAAGACCAACCTGCATTCCCGATTTCCAGATTCATTACTTTTGCATTTTAATTGAAGATTGCGGGACGTTAGATTTTGAACGATGCCAAACTAATGCAAAAGTTGACTCTACGTACGATGTACGATGTACAATGTGCATACATGAGCTCTTTATTTTATTTGCTCCGGAGTGTCTCAAGTCAACAGAATTTTTTCACTAACCCGTAAATTCATGGCTGTTGTGCCAATTCAATGACAAATTTATCGCAATTACTGTCTCTCAAAAATTGAAGAGACTTAAAAATTGAGACGAACCAGGCTGGAAAATTGGAGCACCTTGTTTTAGTTTTTTTCAACGTTCTCCACCTGCAACATCAGTATCTAGATTTCAACCATGTTTTATGAAAATGGTATTGCGTGCGTGTACTAAAGGTGAACCTTTTCTGAACAATAATTGAACACCGTGTTTTTTAGTTTGAAGTTTTTCTTGTATTCGTTACCATCTGGTCTAGAAATGGTTTAATGGGATTAAAAATTAATGTGAATCAGAGAAAGTAGTATACAAATCTGTTCTTCCAGCCAAAAGCCTTAAACTCCACCAAAAGAATGCCAAATTACTCAAATTAACGTAGAGTTTTTGTAAAAAAACATGCATTTTGTTGCAAAACGCTTCATTTGATGTTAATATTGTATTGATGGGAGTAAAATTGATCGATTGGATTTCCACCAGGAAGCATGTAGATATTAGAACTTTAGAAAGTTCCTGTTATAACATAATAAATAAAAACATCTCGTTCATGTTAAGAGTGTCACCCATCAGCAGTCAGTTAGTACAAGTTCACATGGTGCAAATATTTTACTGCCATTATTGGCATGAATAATCGTAATAATGACAAAGCTATCGTCACACCAAATTACGTCCGCTTTTATGTATATCACATAAACCGATACTTTATTACAATACATTATGTGTCATTATACATTTATAAACTTTAACCATAATTATGATTATTGTTTGTTATTGTTTCTCGCCATCATCGTCCCCGTCATCATCATCATCATTCATTTATTTTGCACAGACAGGCGGACAGACGCAAAGTCAGAGACACGGCACTGCTACCACCAACGACTACAAGAAAAGTATGTAGTACATATACATGCATCTATGCATACATATAACGAGCCAATGAAATGAACGTGCTCTATGCTCCGTGGTGTGTACAAAGGTATACATTATACATAAGTGTACGTATTGTTGGACCATTTGGTGTGGGTAAACAGCGAGAAAGTATCAATGTGTAGTGTATAAGTGTATATTCGTAGAAAGCGCGTGAGGAAAGTACCTACTCATTCCGCGTCATAGGTATTTACCTATGGCGAATCGATAGCAGTTAATAAATAATAAAAATTCAAGACGGCGATGACTTCCCTCGTGAATAATGATACACGTATCGCCAAAAATTGCGCTCGCTTGAATTATGATGAGTGTTAATCTATAATTTCATGTCAGTCTATTTTCTATCAGGACAAAGTATAGAGTAAGGAAGGATATAATGTGTCATGAATTATGAATCCGCGGTTGAAATGCGTATTCTATATATCCTGCCTGTATCGTATGCTTGGCTACATATAGTTCGTAGTCGACGGTGAATATGTGTGTATGTATATATAGTAAAGTCTCGTTAGTCCCCTGTCATGAAGAGACACTCCGTAATACAATATGTAAGTACATTTGAACACTGTACAAGATATACGGCCAAGAAAGGGAAGTAGACAGCCAAACAGACCAAGCAACCAACTCGTCATACGAAACCCACGAATGAGCAGACTAACAATATTAATTCATGTATTGGGAATTCGTGTAACGTGTCTTCTCCATTTATTGTATGTATGTACAGAGTACATATTCTATATCATATACGATGCTGAAATATCTATTAACATTTAACATGCACTGTGTATTGAAAAAAACTTTCTGGAACTGATGATGAAAATATGGAATACAAGTATGATCATTGACAAATGGCTCTAACTGTATACTGTGAGCTACTTACGGGTTGTCAATTTTGTACCACTCTGCTGTATCGTTTAAAACTAAACACTATTGAATTTTTGGACATGAAATGTTTTTCACAGTTTTTAAGCTTCAACCTTAAGTTCGTGGCTTTCCTCGAGTATGTAATTGGTCTTAGAGTATAATTTTCCCGCTTTCTCCCGAGGCTTTTCAGTGCAGAACATCAACATTTTTATTTTGTTCCGAGTACTCCAATAATTCTCCATACCTGTTATAACATAAAAGACAGTGATTGGCAGGTAGTTTTGACCTTAAAATATTTTCCCGTGTCTAGCGTAGGCGAGTTTCTTAGCCATGGTGATTTTGTGAAACTTGTTGGATATCGAGCTGCATGCATATGTACATAAAAACGACATGGATTTTATCAGGAAACTGCGTAATTTGCCAAACGCACTCGTATGTCCAATTTGCATATCTAAATATTCATATATGCATGTACTAGGTACTTGTACATTGTCCATTGTCCATGCATGTCATAAAGTATAGCGTGGTGACATTGTGTTGCTTTCCGTATGAATATACATTATGGATACATACATTCATGTCCATGAACACACGCAAGTATTATTCAGAGAAGTACGTATAAGGTATATGGACATTGGACAAATATCTGTTTAACATTGGAAAAATGTCAATTGAATGTGGTTTGTGGTACATAAGAGAAAGTAATTCCCAGGTATACATACAGAATACATATGATTGTGTTAGGGGAAAAGAAGAATGTACTTAGTTTTATTATTTCTCATGTACGGTAAAAGTTTTTATCCGGCTGAGTTTCTTCTATATACATTCTCCATACATATCAACGCTCAGTTACTGCTCGTCAGTAATATCCTCTTATTTCTGTTTCATAAAAGTACAATGTTCAACAGCAACGCCGATGTCAATATCCTAATATTTATTCTAACCGCACGGCCACTCTCATTCCAGCTCCTCTTATAGTCGTCTCCGTTTCTTCATTACGAAGAAATGACATACACTTAAGACACACACACACACACATGCACACCGAGACATTGAAACTAGTTCCAATTTCTATTCATTTTCTTCATATGTATATTATATTATCTATCCATTTCCTCCGTTTCTCCCTCACTCTTTCTTCCTCTGGCTGTTGTTTTTCCAATCGCTTGCAATAGCATTAATAGCTTTGTCGTATAGAGAAATGAAGACAAAACACGGGAGAAATAACAACTGGTCATTCTTCATTATATTGTACACTGGACACTTGAGCCAAAGGCCACTCTCTTTTCTTTTATTTTTTTGACCTTTGTGTTTCTCCTCGAACCCACGATGGCACTGACTGTCGTGATCATAATGATGGTGTAGGGGAAATGTGAGGACATGTGTTTGTATTGGTCATCACGAATCAAGAATATCACCAAACACAATTCTCATGGGCTTTTTTGTGTGTCTCTGTCTGTAATATGCAATGTACGTGGTTGAACTACTATGGGGTATGTACGCAAATAAAGTGTCTGGTTGATTTTTTAAATGCTCTTAATAGATACGATGAAATGAAATGGTGAAGACGGTATCGGTACTAAGTGCTATACACTTGAAACGAATTTTGCAAATCTCTTAAACTTTGAATTTTGCAACTGATAAAAAACAAATGTGCACTATGCTCAAAAATTATAGATAGCAATACCATGATTATTAGAACAATCTACATTAAACACAGTAAAAGATAAATCAAGATTACTATTTTGCATCAAAGTCTCGGAGACACACAAAGCATTTAAATGAGTATTTCTATACGATTTGTAAAAATATTATGTTAACATAATCTTTCATCACCAAAGTTGGTGGTAACGTTCTTAGCTGAAGAAAATAGCAAAGAGACTACAAAAGCCTTGAGGCTGGGCTGCGTACGAGTCACATTTGCCATGCTTCCATTCTTCATGTAAGCTTCATCAGCATGAGATCGTTATCATCAGTATTATACATTGTACATCACAAATCTTCCAATGCTTTGGTCACCGAAAGTACATGCATAACTGATGTAGAGAAATACCTAAGCCAAAAATATAATGGACAGCTTTGCCGTAATATAAATATGATGTAAAATTGTGAAAATCGTAACATGTAAAATGTAAATTAATTCTATATATGCTTGTATGATCTATATTATGTTAGTAATACAATACGGGCAATCAAATTAATTGAACTATGAATAAATACTCAAAGCTTGAATAATCATTATGTCATTATAATCTTGAATAATTGTTTTTTCAAACAGTAAGCAAATTAATGCTGACCTTGTAATTTTTGATCTGCCGAGAAAATGATAGAATAATTGCAATTAAAAAGATCAGTAATTATGACTACTTTCCTAAACTAGCTATTATTCTTGAATAAAAAATATAAACTCATATGTGTGTATAATGTGTCTGTCATTACTACATACATACATCCAACAATACCATCAAGAAAATTCCTATTGATGGCTTTGTTTGTATCACTCGAATGTCGGAAATTATACAAGTTAAAATCTCAATTCATTGTATTCCTTGTTTTTTCATCGTTGTATACATGTACGTATATATATATACATACATTTCGGGACAAAGTTTGTATACTGTACTACAGACATACTGTGTAATTGAAAAATAAAAGAATCAAAACTTTTCCCCAGCAGAACAAAGCGTAGGCCAGGATAATCATTACAGTTGTTGTTGTCTGCGTTGACGTTTTTCTCTTCACATATTGCCTTTTTTGCTTTACCAAAGTTTTCGTATTTCGACTCGTCTCTGTCTTCCTCAAACGGAACTGCATTTTTTCTTGTGTATTACAATAGAAGTAAGTAAATATAACACTGTATACTGCGTACATTTATCACTATACAGATATTAGGATATTATAAAGCATCGAAAAAGTTTGTTTGTTATAAATTTCAAAGATAATTTGAAGAGGAGCAGACAGAGGGCTTGTGTTGAACACACACGCATACATATCCTATACTATATCCTATACAATGCATACAAGTAGAAAGTAGACGTACACTGTAACTTATGGACAGGAATGAAATAAAGGGCAAATAGATGGATGTTTATCAGTATATGAAATTATATTTTGTTTATAGTCTGGAACTGGATCGCGTATTCCTTTTCCAATTCTTCCATATCATGGAAGACTAAACTATGTTTGTCATTAAGCGAGTTCCATCTTCTGTCTTCCATCTTCTATCGAAATGGTAGGGGAAATAGAGAAAAACAAAAGGTCTAGCGTCTCTACTCCTGACGACGACGATGAACTCGCTATGTTGACGAGAAAAGAGACGAGAGAAAGAGCGGAGAAAAGTAATAAAGAGGAAGTTTTGTCTATATATACGTCTGTCCGTCTGCCCTCTCCCCTTCTAGTCCCTCCGCGTATCTTGTGTTGGCTTCTCTGCCACTCTCTGCTTGTCTTGTTCATTCCTCAATTTTCCTTCTGGGCTGTTGGTGATGGAGCGATGAGGATGGTGATGGTGAAGGGAATGTGTGTCTTCTTTATTCTTCATGTCGACTAATATGTATAGTTTCGCGGGAGAGAGCCTTGTCGTTGATGGATATGGGCGACAAGTTTACACACTACAAACTCATGGATGAGGACAAAACGATGTGTAGTTCTGTAGTATCTATGTGTTAACAGCAATTCTTGAGAATTTCAAGGGTTTTCCCGGTTGTCTTCCCTGTCTCTCCCCCCTCGCTTTTCCTTTTGGGTCATAGTCATAGTATACCCTCATCTGAAATCCTAAAGCTCCACATTCCCCATCTATAGATCCCCTATGAAGTAGTACAACTATTTCCTTGTCTATATAGGTAAGCACGACAGAGAGACAAATGCTTCATATGTATGTATATATGTATGCACTAAAGGAAACCACTGTCAAGTAAACCTACGTACAAGTATGTGTATTATATGTATGCATATTCCTAAAGGGGCAGTTTAATAATGCTCAACAATAAAATAGATATAATGATGTTACGATATGTACGCACATATATATAGGGAGCCCTTTTGAAAGTTCATCATCGCCATCATCTTCACCATTATTATCAGATTCATCACTCATTTGCCAGCATATGTACATTGTACATGTATGTGCAAGAGAGACTTCAGCAGCTAAATTGAACTCGACTCGACTTTGTTCGTCGATCTCTTCGACGCTCTTCTTCTCTTCTCGCGAACAACTTGAACCCGCAGCAAAAACGCAAAACACAAATACCGCAGTCAACGAACCAAAAACTAAATCAGCCTAGGCTCGACCAAATCACCCAATCGGAAAGATTACGACTTGGATTAGAGAGGTCGATTAAAAATTTAGGATCAACTATCTAAAAAGGCTACAGGCACTATATTTATGTAGACGAATTGATTTGTGATTAATTATATGCTTGAAAAACAAGGGATTTCCTATTTGGAAAAATGAGCATGTCAATTGAAAATAGATTGGAGAAATCCCAAATTTGAAACTTTTATGAAAACTTTGACCTTTGATTAGAGGCTTTGTTTGTGTTGGTTGTTTGTGTATGAGACTTATACATAATATATATAATATGTTGTGTGAAGTAGTTTTTCTTCACTTTTCTTTTTTCCATGCACTTCAACTTTCTCTACAGATCTCATTTGTCTCATCCATCACCGTATAGTCAAATGGGGAAAAAACTCCAAGAGTATATAGGTGTCTATGTATTTTTTATACATATGCTGTATGATGTATAAAATGTAGGCTTGGATTAGAAACTACCAGAGGGCAACAACAAAGAGGAGAAAGAGCACACTTCGGGCCAATAGACCTGTCTCTCCATCATCGCCCATGTATCTATGTAGTTTGTCTACAACTTTATATTGGAGGGTACAAATGTTTTTGGATTACTATTCCTATAGATACATGTACATACATATGTAGTGTAAAAGTAGTCTATAGTAAATTCCTACTGGCCTTTTGTATGGCTATTTATACATAAAATCATGTAGATATGTTGTGTTGTGGACTTGTATTTGTAAATCTCACTTGTACATCCCAGCTATATAATTTTCTATTTTATTACATGTCAGATGAGCCTCTTCCATCATCGTATATGTATGTATGTGCAATGTGTACGTCTACATTTCTCTCTTGGAGTAATATATTGCGTGTCCACAGAGTAGAACTTTATGCTATGTACTCTGCAATTGTCAACCTGAATCTTCCTGTTCAAAGAGCCTTTGAAAATACGATTCAATCCAGTCCAATACAAGGATTGTTCGACTTTGGCTTCAGTAGGCACGAGTCACAAATAAAAGCAATTTACGTGATACGAACCCGTGTTTTTTGTCATCAGTCATACCATTTTTGATATACCCTTTGACCTGTATACTATAGCATGTTTATACCATTACCTGAAACTAAAGGAAAAGAGACATATAGTACGTTCAAAGGGGTTTTCAGACATTAAGAACTTTAAATCAAAATTCATATTATGCAATACGACATTGAATATAATATACATACTTGCTATATTAGTGTACATACAATATATTATATGGTTGTATTTTGAACAACATGCAACATTTACTTTATATTAAGGTGCAGATTTTTTGTCTGGCAAGCGGTTGACGGTAAATGTGATGATAATGGAGAGACTGATGGTAACCACACACACTTTTACTTGTTAACTATGTGCCTCGCAGAAAGAACAAGATTTGTTTTGTTGGGTGAACGTGTTCAAGCAGCTATTTAGTTTTTGTTTGTGTGCACTAGTAGCTACTATACCTTATAAAGTAACTACTTTGTGTGTGTGTTGTCTTGTCTTGATTGTCGTCACTCTCATCATCCTTCGCATAATTTGGCTGTCGACAGCCAAGGCGACAAGTTGACAGAGTAAGTTTCAGACTTTGAAACTTAACAAGATCAATTTCACTCTGCAAACTATAACGCACACAATAAAGTCTAACGGAACTTTGTCGTCTCCAGTAAAGGTTTTCTGTCATCTTTCATGATATTCAACGGTACATTATAATGCACTATGCTATTTGTTTACGCACATCGGTTGTATTCCATATTTATGTAAGATGTACGTTGTACGTATGTATATGCTCAATCTCATGATTTCAGGATGAGCCAGGACTACTTTATAATAAATAATCGCGATTTGATTATAAATACTAACATTGATATGTTGGCTTGAATATGATTAATTGACTTTACACAATGAAAAACTGCGTAGAATATTTGATCATCATTATTTAGTAACAAAGTGACAAAAAGAGAAAGCTCGATGCCAAAAATTAGAGTGCCTTTTCTTAAGCTGCTCATAGTTACTTTCTGCATCTGCTATGCACAAATTGTACGTAAAGGGACTAATTAATTGCAAGTTTTCCTGACACGTATTCCATCTATAAATATCTTGAGTATGGTGATGATAGTATTACCTATAATATTTTAATTACATTACTATATGTACCAATGAATTACTGACTGAAAGATTTGGGTGAAGTTATGCTTATGACACAACATTACTTTTTAGCTCTTAACTCTTAATACATAGCGTAGCTCCGGTATCGACCCCACTCTGTGCTCTATAAATAGAATTGAATTGCGTTGAATTAAATTAATCATTTAAATTCATATTACTTTTTTAAATTTCAAAACTACAAAGAAATTGCAGTTTGTAAAGGATAAAGTTGGAATTTTACTCCTCATCCATAAATTGATTAGAAAACGGAAACGAGGAATGTAAGACGCCAAATGTGGTTGTCAGTCGTAGTGAGCAGTAAATAATAAAGTTTACCTACAGGTTTCTCCTTCCATCTAGTTTAAACCAGTACGTATGGATACAGTACTACACACATACTCTACATTATTACCCCTGT
>JAQIVE010004337.1:0-14750 GCA_034698285.1 Sminthurinus bimaculatus | reverse complement strand
ACTCTTTTGGTTAATTTAGGAAGATGTTTCAGATAGCGAGGTATTTTCCGCTTTGCGCTTACTTGTGTGTGTTGAGGATTCCACCATGTCATTAACTTGAAATGTAACGACAAAATGTGTATTTCGGAGTCCAAAGATGCTTAAACCACCTAAAACTGAAAAGCATTTATCCAGTGTTGAAAATATTTTTCTAGGGTGTCAAACAAGGTTCAAGCCTTGTTTTCATCCTTATTTTTTACAACGCGTGTGTATTCCGCTGTGTGGCATTATGTTTTGTTCTTACAACTTCAAAAATTACATCGCCTTTTCGAACTTTCTGTCGCAGATTCTTCTGCAAAAATTTGGTAAGTACTCCAAAATGTTTGAAGTTACCAAATTTTTGGTTTTCCCAGTACCTGCAGTGCTATTGCACGGAGTGTGCAATACTTGTCCAGTGTTGAAGAATGCAGATATTTAGGACCAGTGATGAAAGACTAGGGCTGTTTGTCCACAGATTTTGGTCAACGGTCTTTTTGAAATTCGTCCCATGCTCCAGGTGTAAAGCAGCTGTTTAAGCACTTGTAGCGGCGCGAATGTCTAAATTTTCAAGTATATTTAAACATCCTATGGACTATGAACAGCGCAAAAATCGTTTACCCCTAGGATCATCCGTTCAAAGCGCCTTGAACAAGTTCACATTGCTGGCTAAAATTCAACGGTCATATACGAATTGTGGTCTAAAAGAGCCAGAAACCAGAATAGGCAGTCACACAAAGTGAAAAGCGCACGAATACCTTTGATCACCCGCTATTACATACATACGAATACATCTACGGTTTACAATTAGTGGGAAACCAAACGTAAACTTCTCATACCATTGCTGATAGGGCTCCCCGCTATGGGTATGAAAACAAAGTTTTTGAAGAGTTATTTAAAGCCGATGGCAGTGTTGAGAAGGTGTGTTGTCAGGGGCACTAAAGTTAGTGATCTATCAGAACACGAAAAATCCACTAGAAAATTTTTGTGGCTCCTCCCCCTTTCAGAGGGGGAGGAGGGACTCTTTGTTGTAATTTTAAGCCATATTTCGTCAAAATCGGTTCACGGGTTTAGTCATAAAAAAATCGGACATGAAGGCGTAATTTTTGACAGTGGCAAAATTGTACTCCGGAAGAATTAAACAACAAGAGGAGGAAGCATATTTGGCAAACCGGACCCAGACAGCCAAATAGCCTCAAGCTTTCTCTACAAAACGGTACTATGGACATGAAGTTTCGTGCAGTTTTGTAGCTATCCTGAGCCTTTTACTTTAAAGGGTTTTTTCAAATTTCCCCTCTATCTGTCAGTCATACCCCTTAAGTGGAGAGAAAATGCCTTTTTTTTGAAATAATGTTTCACAAAAGCTAGCCACGCTGTACAAGAAAGTTCGTTGTCCGCAAAAACTAGCCGTAAATAAAACCAAACACGTTTAGACCAAACAAAACTTCTTACCACAGTGTTGTCCGTGGTTGCCGAACTGTCGCGAGTGAAAGCTACACTCGCTGATACCTCTACTTCGGGACCTCCTTCCACTGCAACGCCAGCACCGCCCTATGTACCATTTAAAGTCTGATAAGTCATAAATTTTTCGCAATGAATTTGAATGCAGACAATTTGGCGATAGAGTGCTTTTAATTTAATACAAAATGGTTCCGAAACTGTGATTAGCAGTAAATCTTCACTAATGTTCAAACTACTTGGCTGGCATGTTTAAAAGTAATAAGTCTTACTCCTTCGCGTTTTGAGAACAAATCCAATCGGTCCTTTAACGTGCGAATAATTTTGTATTCTGCGCGTGTGTACGGCGTTCCAATCCTTGGGAGAAGCTCGTCCGGGGGCCTTTCTTTCAAAATTGAGACCTTTGTGAATTGACCCTGAGCCTCGTCATATAGCTCGCCAATACGGGCTAATTTGCCCTTAGCGGGCACGCTCAGTATATTAAACCCGGCGCCAGCACTGCCAACAATTAAGATACAAAACAGAAAAGCAGTAAGCGTTGGGGCTGTGAAAAATGCTCTGGACCGATGTAATAGCCCTTTCCTATGTTCACACCGGTGGTTATGCATTTTGGTTAGAAAATTGCTTAGCAAATTACATTTTGTATAAAAAGAAACTAAATATTTGTGAAAGCGTCAAGTAAAATCATGGGTAAAAGCATGACACACACTGCCATGTGTTAATTGATTGTGATCACACGTTTGTAGAGTCATCGCGAAGTGTACCATAATGCGTGCAGTTACCGGAAGATACAATGTACACAATTATAACGAATGCAGGTCAAATTTGAAGGCTTCTTTTTATTCATTCATTCTTTAGTTTATAATGCAAATGTCGGGACAGTATTTAAAATGCTGGAGTTAAACTTATGGCATCCACTGCTATAAGTTTAAAACAGCTGTGCAATTATTTTTAAATTGAAAGTCAATAGGTTGAGCAAGAAAAAAAAATAGAGTACAGAGAATCAGCTCAACAAAAGTTGTTCCAGACGACTTTTTAAAATCAGCCGATTGATAACGTTAATAAAACGTAGCAGTGAGGGGCCTGGTTGTCAAATCTCAAGACTGTTTATTCCTGGTCAAAATAGATTGATAAAAGGGACACTTTCAAAGATTTTGGAGTTATGTGACGGAACGAGAAGTTGGCATACTTTGTATTAACCTTGACATACTACTGAGTTTAAAACGAAAAACTATTGCGGTCGGCCAGTAGACCTCATGATTTTGAGTACAAAGTTGCAAAGTTCATGTGCAAATATCGCTCACATCGTTTCTTTTGTGCCACTAAAATTTGAAAAAAAAATTGATCCCGAACGGTTACAGTTTGGAGGTCTCGCAAGGTCGCTCACGTTAGAATGGGGATTTATAATAGCTTTTATCCCAAAGAGTGTGAAGTGAGGTAGGTAGAATATTTTTAAAAACCGGAATGAAGAGGTCATAAATACTTATCCTATACCACAAAGTGAAGGAAAAATTCGTTCTGGTATATCTCTATAGGTCAAAACCAACAAAATTCGGTGACAGCGGATTTTTTACCTATCGAGATATACGAGAAAGGATTTTTCCACATACCGTCCTTTTGTGGTGTAGGATTAGTATATAATATGACCTCTTAATTCCGGTACTCATAAGTAAAAATTCAAACAGCCCAACTTCCCTCAATTTCCAGCCCAAACATGCAATCTTTTGGGGTAAAAGCTAATGTATATCCTCATTCTATCTTGGGTGACCTCTGGCGAGACTTCTAAACCTCAACCGATAGAAACTCAATTTTATTGGCCCAAAACGAACGATATGTGAGCGATTTGAACGATAATGTACAAACGACGGGTTCGCACACTAACTTTGTACTCAAAATGATGAGGTCTAATAGCCAATTATTGGCTGAAGCTAAACAGAAGCTGGTTACTGTATGCCGTTTTGCTTTAAAATTCTTGAAATGCTTCAGTAAATGACGTCATAAATGTAAAATATGCCACGATGGTTTCACAATTTTTAGGTGTTTTTCATGAAAATGCAATTATAGACGAATTAAAAACCGCGATAAAGATTGCGCACTCTTTACCGCTAAATCGATGAAAACAGTACGTTTTTGACGGATAAGAAGCATAAATTGGGAATCAAAAGTCATGATTTTTTTCTTAAAAAATGCAAAATTCATTTGCCCGTTAAATATCAATGACAACTGAATGGAAAAATGGTTTAGTCTAGTAAGCTTAATAATCCCCGACTTCAAAGCATGCGAAAACAGGCTCAAAAGCCTTGAAATTGGTGTCAGAAGACATTGACAAAACCGCAATGCATGACAGCGTATGACAGACCAAAAGGCACTTCTAAGTTCTTGAATACACATAAATTAAAATAATACTATAGACCTCTTTATTAAAATGATTTATTACTTTAAATCCATACGATTTTTTCAAGGTATTTCGTTAAAAAATAGTAAACTAATATACCGTCAGATGGGTGGAGATTGCAAACACGGGGAGAGACTTCAACATTAGTGTTTTTCAAGTTCCCGCCCGAATTTAGAATTGGTCCAATGAGATGGATTGTTATTCTCAAAGTCAATAGCAATCCATCTCATTGAACCAAGTCGAAATTCGGACGGGAACATCGAAAACAAATATGGTGCAATCTCGCCCCGTTTAACGGTACATTTTGTGTTGTACAAACGAGGTTAATACAGGTAGGAGAGAACAATGTAAAGATTTTCTGTATAGTGTACGCATCTAGAGCACGGGCTGACTGTGCAGTTCGTTAGTTCAGGAAATTCCAGCTTACGTATCCGGATTAGGTTCAAAAACTGTCTCGCACCCCAGATTTCTGCTCTTCATGTGCCGGCAAGACTTATGGGTAAACTCGCAGTCAACCACGACAACTGTAGTGTTAACGGTTTGTTGTTTTTCAACGCTCACGGCAAAGTGGATGACATGCTTTATATACCATGGGAAGTAGTGGACAGCACAAACTGTTTTATTGAAACCCGTCTTCTGTTCCATAAAGTACTTCATAATGAACGAATCCGTTCTGTCGCCTTAAACAACATTTTTGGAAATTACAACAATTTTACTACATGTTTTGCCTAGCCATAGCAAACTAGTCTTAAAAAACAACGAAAAAAATCGGAAATTTAACAATTGATTATAAACCCTACTGATATTAACTTTGCATTTTTATAGCATCATGTAAATTGCCACTTATTTGCGATGATATGACAAAAAACACAAAACTTTGTCCCGCAAACAATTAGCCGAATTTCTCTCTTATCTGAATCCCGCTTCAAAAAAAACATAGCTATGCAAAGTACTGTCTAAAATGCTGCCCATTTATTAAAATTTTTCTAACATCTAGACCACGCTTAGAAAAAGGTCTGCTTACCCCGTCCAGCCCAAATGACCCCTTTTGCGCGTAAAAATTTCACCAAACGTATTTTGACATTAGTGTCCTTGAAACCATTGTCAAGGGTATCCTCAAGGGCATCTAGTCCCTCCTCTCCGAAGGTTTTGAAGTCATTGACAACTTCATTGAGAAAGGTCGTTGGAGATCCAGATCTTTCCCCTGATCGAATCCTCACCATTTCTTCGGACAGACTTTCTTTAAAGGAGCCCGAGCTGTTAACATAGGTGTTACGTAGCTTCGTTATCTGTAACACCAATGTATGATACAAACAACTGATAATTTCTACCGCGCCATTTCAGTGTACTGGCTTTCATAACAATCGCTTGTTATCATGCCTCCTGAGTTTTCGTTAGATAAGAAACAGGTTCACTAATTGAAAAAACAAAATGAAAATTTACCCTAGCAATCTCGGCGCTGCTTATAAAATCCCGATTTTCCAGGTACAGTACATACAGCTCATTTATTCTAGCGCCCAGAAAGTCGAGGCGTTCCTGGGCCTGGTTTGCCACTTCGGTCGAAGCATATGGGATAGTGACAGCCCTCTTGAATCTTGAGTTGGAGATGTTCATAAACGTACGAATTCGTTCGATCGGCATCAAATAGAACTGCATTATCTTACCTCTGCCGTTGTTGGACTTTTTAACCATGTATGGCACCCTCCGTACAATTTTGAGCATTTCGGTGACATCTATAATCATCAATCAGTATCTTTAGAGTGAGTTTAAAAAATTTCTACCGCATCTTGAAGTGAAAGTTACATCAACGACAAGAGGGTCCAGTTTAGTCAGAAAAACCTTTCACGGCGTTTGGGACGCTGACTAGTTAAGTTTCAAAGATCAAAATGAAAAGTGATCTTTCGTCATTTAATAATTTTGCAATTAAGACTTTTTTAACAACGCCGATTCATCAATCTCGGACCATGTACATGGGAAAAAATTGAATCTTTTTTGTCAAAAGCTAAAAAATGATGATACTCTACAATTTAAAAACATTTTACATTTCGTAAATGAGGATGAAATGAGTTTTAAGGCGTACTTTACACATACCTGTTAGATTTTATAAAATATCCATGTTATTTAGTGTTTTGTATACCTAACAAATGTGACTACAAGGCCTTAAAAGGATTTTCAAAAACATTTTCTGTTTCAGTTTTTACAGGCCCACAAACTCATTCTCATTTTTTTGTCAATAGACGTTTGATCTATGAGTGTAAAAAAGCCAAAACTATAAATTTTGGCGGGCTCTGCACGGCCTGTTTATGAAAATACCACGGAAATTCTTGCAGATTCATTACCTACTCAAAAAGCCCTTTCAAGCAAGGTAGGTCCTGTTTCAAAGTTGGCATATCGGTCCTGAAAAAGTTTACATGTTAGCTCTAACTTTTGGTTGTATGATAAAAGGGCTGTGGAAAATGTTTGGCAAATCTAATAGGTTGTGCATAGTAATCTAAACCTTTAAAAAACCACCTTATCTAGATTCGCGTTAGCTCTTAGGCCCTATGTTGAATTTTAAAATCCTACTAAATTTTCCTTCGGCAGACATCGAATGTCATTCCAAATACTTTGTTGCAACCCGTTACAGGAAAAAAATTAATCTTGACAAAAATGTTTCGCAGAATGAGATTTCAGTTCTGGCATTTTATCTTATGTCGTTTAAATTCGTGAATGACGAATAATTTGAGTTCCACTAAGATATGTAAGGTAGTCATATAGTCATTAATACAAAAGTACAAATACTGATCTGTTATTACCTGTCGGGAAAGGCACCCCATGGAATGAAATGTCCCCCCAAATGCTCACGGAATATTGTGAAAACTGTTCGCGAAGCATTTCCGTATGCTTCGAGGCTTCCTCGTAATGAAACTTGAGATACCCTTCTTTTTCTTCAGGTGTTGGTTCTTCGTCTTCTTCAGAATCTTCCTCTTCCGATTCTTCCTTGGAACTTTCATCATCATCATCATCAGAATCACTCGATTCGCATTCGCATGAACTGCTTGATGATTCTCTACTGCTTGATGGCAAGCTACTACTTGATGAAGAACTAAGGCTTGATGGAGTACTAGTGATTGATGAAGAACTAATGCTTGATGGAGTACTAGTGATTGATGAAGAACTAATGCTTGATGGAGTACTAGTGACTGATGAATCATCGCTGCTTGATGGAGTACTACTTAATGAAGAACTACTACTTGATGAAGAACTACTGCTTGATGAAGAACTACTGTTTGATGAAGAACTACTGTTTGATGAAGAACTTTTGATTGAAGATTTTTTGCTTGAAGAACTCTTTTTTGAAGATTTTTTGCTTGAAGAACTCTTTTTTGACGATTTTTTGCTTGCAGAACTCTTGCTTGATGAATTACTACTGCTTGATGATTCCCCACTGATTGATGATTCCCCACCAATTGGTGATTCGTCACTGCTTGAATATCCAGAGTTTGGAAGCTTAACCTTCTTCTACAATGAACAATAAATAACAATCTCAACCAAACAAGTAAAAGAGTTTTACTCGGTACTGCCCAGAAATAGACAAGGATCTGGCCAGGATTGTATATGCGGCAACTTGGTCTGAGATTTCGCCGATTTATTTAAATTGGCTTTATTTCTGGTACTTTCAATTGAACGGAAAATCGTAAGTATGCCATATGTAACGCCGTATGCTCAAGCACGTTTCCACCAGTTGAGGAACTTTCTGAAAATATTCGTTTACTGGTAAACAAACATTATTGGTCATGATTCTTTAAATGACCGGAAAACAACGGATATTCGTACCCATGAGTACTTGGCGAGATTGGCCGTGGTTACATACGGGTCCACAGACCATGCTGCAACAAAATGCTTACTGTTGCGCCACATTACCGACCGAATGTTTCTCCTTGTTATCTACAAGGGATGTCAAATCTCTTGATTAATGTTCAAAATCAGACTGCTGATTAATCCATGTGACGTTAACAGACTGAAGTAGTCCTTCAATATAATATGGAGCAATGGATTCAATTTTTATGCAAAACTATTTTGTTTACAAGTTAAACAAAAATTGTCGTTTTAAGAATGTGTTACTTATTTTTAAGAGCACTATGATATTTAGGCTTTTAAAATAAAAATCTGCATTGATTTAAATTGAAACTGCAGTCTTGTGACGTCACAGAACAGCGGGGCAATGCAATTCCTATTATTTCCCCCACGGCTGGTCGATTAGTAAAACGGGGAATATGATATCTGCTTTCCTGACGTCATCATATAGAATTACATTGTGAAGTATTGGTAGTATATCTTTGCGTATCCCTGTCGAAGTCGACCACACATTGTATCTTCCGTCAACTGGTTTTTTACTGTTTTTGGTTTGGGTTGTTGGAATTGGTAAAGATAGGCATCGGAATCAAATTTAGTCAAAATGTCATCATTTTGTTTTTCGAAGGGAACTAGGCAAGAAGCCATACTAAAAACATAATACATTTTTGGATGCCATATAAAGTTGCTGGGTGTCGTTGGTATAGATCAACTTGGCGTCAGTAGCTGTATTATTTGGGTTTCCAAAATGACCAATCTTTTTTGTCTCGGTGTTTACTTCATTAAAAATTCAGCAATTAAATTTTTGTGCCCATTAAGGCCACTGCTGGTTGTAAGCGTCTCTTACAGTTTTTTTATAGTTTTAAAGCTTTATATGTTTTTGAAGGAAGGTAGCTAACACCAGTATCTTAAAAAAGTAAAAAGAAAATAAAGTCCATAGAAAATTCGATCCCGACTGGCTTCACTCCCCTTGTCTTGTGCATCCGAGTACAAAGCAAAAACTCTATGCTTGTTACCATTTGCAGGGAACATTACAAAACAGATACATTTTCCCTTTTTATTAAGAATTACAAAATATTAAAAAATTACCTTTTTGCTCTGTATTCCGTCCTTTCCAAACTGAAATGAATATACAAACCACGGACATTAATTAAAATTAAATGCATTCCAGTTATAAAAGTAAATGACAACAATTAATAAAATCCTAATAAACGTACAATGGCGCGGGTTTTGAAAAAATCGTGACCCGATTTTGATGTTTTAAATGCTGCTGGGGATCGACTTCGGGTTTTATATAGTACTCGGTCTATATGATAATGAGCCCTCAAATGCATTTTGACTTGAAGGTTTAATTTTTAAACTCTCGTAAAAATCATCCGGCTGCGGGATATTTTCTCTAACTTCGACAATTCGCATGATATTTTCATAAGACCTGGTAGATGACTAGATATTGGCCTAAAAAATAAATCTTGTGAGTTACAGCCAAATTCCCGGAGGCGCTAGACCTGTAAAGGTTAATCATTCCAAAAACCTCCGTACTTTTACGGATAAATTTGTGAAAACGCAGTATATTTTGAATTGGATTAGCGTGAATAGTTTATTTTTATTTTAGCGATCTTTCAAACATGTAAAATAAAAACATTGCTTTCTTTGAAAATTTTTTGGAATATTTATCCCGTTAACTAAACTTGACAAAGGATAGTAGAACATATGTGTGTGGTTGTTTACTAATCTGGATTCAACACTCCCACATAGCTGCATAAATAGATGATTCTGCCGATTACCACTGGGCAAAGCTAAGCGTAAGCAGGAGCCGCGCCCCTATGCCCATCTCTGAAGCTATGTAAGCATCATTTATACAGGAATTTAGCCTGCGGTGGTACGCCAGACGTGCCACCGCAGTGTTCTTTTTAATTTAAAAAATTAAAAAGAACACCTTTGTCTCAAAGTCAAAAGGTCGGTGACATGATGATACTCATAGAGAAAGCGCCTCATAACGCCTCTTGAGATTTCGTGAGATTGAATTTGGTACACTTTTGGTATCCCGATACTTTCGCGACTTCTTAATATACTATAAGTATCATTTTTTAATGACATAAAACCTTCCTATGATTTCAGGACGTTTAAAAACGTTGTTACAGGTGCAAAATGCTTTGTAAAGTGAGTTTTGAAACATCTTAGGGTCTGTTGTTCCTAAAAAAACGCTTTTAACCTTTTCACCGAAGAAAACTACCTGCGTGCGTGCCTTTTATCACTTTTGATGTTCTCAAAACTAGGCCAATCCCAATTCCCGTATTTTTGAAAAAAAATTGTTATTTTCTTGAAATATTGATCTAGTTCTTAACATGATCAAAGCATTCAAAATATTAGGTAGCTATGTACCTTGGAAATGGCAGCACTGTTGAACGCAAAATCGAGATTAAACTTCATCTTTTTAGCGGTAGTGTTTGTACTGCTGTTATCTGACTGCAAAGGCAAAACAAAATGTTTGAAAAAATGCCGTAAATTTTTTATCACAAATTACAAAACTTTCATTTAGAAAAATCCTGTCAAAAAATCTCATGAATTTAAGACACAATTTTGTTCGAAAATCTCGACAATTTTGATCAAGTTTTGATGAAACATCATGAAAATTTACTCAAAACTCGCAAATCTTTGTCAAATGTCATCAAATTTTTATGAGATTTGATCAAAAACTTTTCTAAGGGTTAGAAGCGGAAGAAACAAGAAAGCTTACCCTGTCGTCTTTGTACTGAATAAAAAGGTTGGCCCCATAACCAATTGCAATCACAACATGGGTATCTACAAAAAAAATCACAGTTTTATAAACAATTACGATTGTGCAATGGTTCTTCAATTTCTCAACTTTAATTTTTGAAAAAAAAACTAAATTTTTAAGGCAGCGTCTTCAAAACTTGTAAATGGACCTGGAGATTCGGCCAAAATTTCCGGGGAAATGTAGTTCTTCATGTCCTCGTAAAAAACCTCTGCAAAGTTAAAGGTGGTTTGGGAAAAAACAATTAAAATCTGCAACGTGGTTTAACAACACAGTGGGTAATTAAATCTTTCACAAACCCAATACGTCCAAGTCCGTTTCAGTCTGATAGGTAAAGACTCCCTATGAACGCGGCAAGAATAAAAGATACAACTGCGAATTACTAATTACCGAAACTACTATAGTTATAAACAACAGTCTTTTATGCTAAAACCTTTGAACCAAACAAATATTTTTACCAAAGTGGATTCGGAGTTTTTTGAACTGTCTGAGAGGAAGGACTCACTAGCTGAAGCACTCACTTTGAGCCTGTCTTTAACATCAACGCTCCCTCCCCCCTGTGTCATTAAAACTTTTATTTTAGACATACTACTTTCATAAATGTGCCCTTTTTAGATTAAGTGGCAGCGGATGTGCTTGGTAATTTTGAACACAAAAGCGAGCTAATTTTTAAAAAAATGAGCAGCCAACAGTAACATTGATTATTGTACGTCAAATTGCATAGTTATGCCGTGATATTGACATTTTCTGCCAATCTGCAGCCAGCGTATTAATGTTATTGCATAAAAAATAAAATCCCTGGCATTCCCTTTCACTTGCTGATTTTTCGAAGACTTTGGACGGTAGAAGTAAATGGCCGGATAATCGAGCCTCTACTGTGATCTTATGCAGGCTTAGACCTTTCATCAGCCAATTAAAAAACAGTATTTGACCTTTTACTCAATAATCTATGCTGCTGCCTAATTTTTAAAACGATGTGCTTGTAGCCCTCAATTTTACTATAAAAGTAGTTGATCATACTCCTTCTTTTCTTGCGAGCATATCTGCTCGTTCTTCCGCATTGCGGACGATTTTATATTTGGCGAGAGTCGACGGCGTTCCAATCCTAGGGAGATACACGGCCGGTGGTTTTGTTTTCAAAATTGAGACTGCGGTAAATTCCTGCTTTCTTGCATTAAAAAGCTCACCAATACGGGCTACTCGGCCGTATGCGGGCAGCCGTAGAACTGGCTCAACGCCACCACTACTATCTATCGCAATAAAGAGCAAAGATAAAGTAAGCGTTCGGGCTGTGGAAATCACTTTGTACTGCTTTAACAATCCTTTCTTGTCTTCACACCGGCGGTTATGCATTTTGAGCGTGCAAAGTTTCGAACAATTTACATTTTGTAGGGGTAGAAACTAAAATTTTGTAAGAAAGTAAAGAACAATAACCGCTGTAATGGTGATAAAAAATGACATTTTTCAGTTTGAATGTGTTTGAATACGTTTATAGAGTACTCGTGAACTGTAACACTAAACACACAATTACCCAAAGATACAATGTACACAGTTATTGCAAATGCAGGTCACATTGGAAGGCTCTTTTGTGTTAACCTTCTGACATACTTTTGAGCTCAAAACTCAAATCGAAAAAGTAAATAGATTTTTACCCCGCGGGCTAAAGCATCTGAATTTCTCAAATTATGTGTCGTTCCTTAGGTTCAAAAATGCAGAATATTACTGGTGACCAGTGATTTCTAGGTCATACAGACTACTGACGTTTGAGTAGTCTGTATGACCTAGACGGCTTGACAAGCTGATAAATTGAGAAAGCAGAAAAGGCATAATGAAAGAATTTAGTACAAAAAGTATAAAAGACATGTAAAAATTAAACAATTTCGCTTTGGGAAATTAAATTTATTTCGTTTTTGTCATCCATGGAAAAATAGGACTCCTTAAATGTACCCACAACAAAATTGTGCAGGTTATTATTAAGCCGAATTTAGTCGAGATCAACCGTATGTGCCCAAATTTTACAGATCTGGGTTTGCGGACCAAATTTTGGCAGGTTGCGGTGGGACGTTTTAGTATTTAGTATTTACTCGCTAGGAGGCTTTTGTTGTCTTTACAGCTCCTTTAGTTGACTTCACAACGTTTTCAGTTGTCGCGTCGGGAATGAGATCTGACGGCACTATTGATTGACAAGACGGGTCACGGTTCCTCATGAGGAAGCAGGATACATGATCAAACTCACAGTCTACGATAAACACTAAATTTCCATCCTGCTTCGCCTTGCGAACCAACGCCACGAGGCGAACGGGCATCTCCAAAAGCGATGGATAGTAATGAATCATGCAGGCTTTATCATTACCAACCTTAAAATCCCTTTGGAGAAAAGTGTCGATGACAACAGTCCACACGTGATCTCCTATAAATGTAGAAAATTTCCATGCATGAAGTCATAAAACTTGAACAAGTGTTGTGCTGATCCCTTCACCTGCAATAAAAATTTCGAATGAAATATCAAGAATTTGTTAGAAATGTAAATGGCGTACTTCGTCCAATCCACACCGCCTTTTCCTGTACTATAAGGCTGACCATTTCAATTTTGAGCTTAACGTCTTGAAATCCATTGTCTAGAACTTCCTCTATGTGCTTTAAACCCTTTTCACCATCTTGTGACTCAGTAAGTACGTTCCGCAGAGGCAAAGTAGATCGACCATTACCGCTCCGATAGGTTATTGCTTCGGCAGTGATGTTTCTTTGGAATGCCGCGTACAAAATTTGGTGATCAGCCAGCAGTTTGTCCGCCTACATAGTTGGTCCGTTTTACAAAAAAATGAAATGAAAAATGAAAACGAGCAAGAAAATCTAGTAAATTTTGTATCAAGGAAGGTAAAAAACTACGGTTACCCTTGCGCGCTCCGTAGCCTTGACGACGTCACGATTATCCAGCAGGAGTTTACGGAGCTGCTTAATTTTCTTTTCAATTCGAAGGATGTTATCAAGCGTCTGGATGACAAGGGTGCCAACGCCATTAGGTATCGGAGCGGCTTTTCGGGCGCCAGGTGGGGCTGTAGCATTCACAAACTTACGTACGCGTTCAATAGGCATTAACAAAAAATAGGCTTGTTTTCCGGCCCCTTTGTTGCTGGATTTAATCATTTTTGGGATTCTGGTGAGTGTCTTGGCTATCTCTATTGCATCTGAAACACCACAAAATAGTACTTATAAGAAACACTGAATTTTTGATGGTAGATAATGATTTTTTGAAAATTCGATAATGCTAACCTGTGGGAAAAGGTGCGTTGCCAAGAACGACATCTCCATATAGAGTAAAAGTATATTGTGAAAACGCTTTTCTCATTTTCTGTGAAAAGTCGACATTGATTTGGGCACTCAGTGACACGCTAACACCACCCTGGCTCTCTCCTGGACTGCCCTTGAACGTTTTCTGAATTGAAAAATAATATCACACAGTTTTTTAGTTTTCCAGAGCAATTTTAATAAAAAAATTACAGTCATGGTAGTGACCA
Organism: Sminthurinus bimaculatus; assembly: GCA_034698285.1. Lineage (NCBI taxonomy): Eukaryota > Metazoa > Arthropoda > Collembola > Symphypleona > Katiannidae > Sminthurinus > Sminthurinus bimaculatus. The sequence continues at coordinate 754 of JAQIVE010004337.1, read as the reverse complement.
TATAAATTCTAAATTGTGAGTTAAATCAAGGTTTTTTTACCGATTTTGATGCTGTGGCACCGCTGCCCATCATTTTACTTATGCTAAGTCTGAGTTCCGCACCAATCTCTAGATTATTTTCAGTGTCTACCTGTAACTCAAAAAGATAGTTACTTATAATGATGCATTACATTGCAAGGTTGGATTAAGTAAATACTTTTGGTCATCCAAAATCAGACAAACTTCCAATGTTGCAAGCCAAAATTTTAAAATAATTAAAAGACATGTCTGTGGTTAACCGATATCAATCTGCTATCAATCAGCTGACCTTTTCGCTTTGGAAGTTACAAATAACGCTGGCACCCCATCCTTAAATCAAAATGTCGATGTCTTAATTAACTAACCCAAACATTTGCAAGAGAAATTATATTTTTGTAGTAAAAAATACTTCCAATGGACACCCAAAAAAATGTACACCAGTTCAATCTTCTGAATTCAAAATGGCGTACATCATTTTCCCCAATGGGTTGACACAAAGTTGCAAAATTTCGGAATTGCGGAAACCAAAAAACGTGAATTAGGTCTGACCGGCGTCGAAGTTTTACAATTTTACAATGAAATTGGAGTTTTTTTAAAATTTCATATTTTGAAGTTGCGCATTCGGCAAAATTGTATACGCCATTGAATTCAGGAGATCAAAATCTACAAAATTGTGTAGGTTACATTTTAATGTAAGGTCCCAATTTTACACTTGATGAGTGTCCATAATGAAACT
>JAQIVE010004336.1:0-14750 GCA_034698285.1 Sminthurinus bimaculatus | reverse complement strand
GTATGTTCTATTGGACTAAGGTATAACATACTAGAACCATTTACTTGTATCTCTGCTCCTTCGTATAGATGCGCATTGCATGTGAAATGGCCGGTATGCTGCCGTGGAAGAGAAAGAAGACAATGCACAGTAAAGATTCCGCAGCGTGACTTGGCTGCGAAAAAATTTCCGGGGGAAATCAAAGGATCGGTGGCTAATTTATGTTTAACTATTTAATAGAGGTTTTCTACAGACATTTGACAGCTGATATACTGCAGCCCCCTGTCATTAAAAGAGACTTTAACACTATCTGCTTTTAGTCTCTCCAGCTTACTGCAGCAAAATAATCTATGAGTGGAAGGCGAGCGAGGCATCTAGTATAGGAGCAAACAGAAAGGGCGAAAATCAGGTCCCTTCATCTAGGGTTAGGTGGCGGCTCGTTTGCAAAAAACTGCAATTAAATCAGCTAATGAATATATCTGATTAAAATTATCCTGCCATCGAGAGGTATCATTAAAAGAGAGAGAGTGTGTGCATTCCAGACATTAAAATGAGATAAAGTGATAAAGAGTGAAAGCCAGACAGGGGAGAGAGTGTGAAAGCGAGAGGAAAGATACAGTGTGAAAACTAGAGGGAAGGTAGGGAATGTCTGCAGTCTGCATTCCTGTGCACATCACTCTCATTCTAAAATCTTTGGTTCTGGCCAAGGTTTCATCCACGGCTAACTCAGAGACGGGGTGAGAGAGGCACGTAGAAAATGTCTATTTAAATCAAGGGTACATGAAATTATGTACAATGTAGATTGAAATGATAATGTGAGCTTAATGTGCCTCATACCATAATTATTACAGGCAGCTGTAGATATATGATATCTATACATTATACGTATAAAGATTTATCTCATCTATTTTGCAGTTGAGATATTATTGGGTTGTCGGGAAAATTCCCGGACACTTCGAAAAACTTTGCTCAAAATAACTTGATGTATTCCCAGATTTCTATGATAGCTTAGTTGCATAGAGCACCCCACGCGCTACTATTTAAACCAGTAACGGTTACTTATTATTATTGGGAATTCTAAAAAATGGATAATTTTAAACACCCTTTTTGACATCGTCGTCTTTACTAGTTCCAAAAACGAGCTTCAGCTGGTGAAGCTGCTAGAAAGTTTTGTGATTGTAGAGGTCTTGAGGCAATCTTCAAGACTACAGCAGCAGATTGGTTCCAAAGATTTATATGCAGGGACTTAGCATTAAAAGACTTTCCGCACCGTGTTGGGCCAAGTGAATGTGATTGGGACAGTTTAAAGCAGTTAATTGCCAGTGATGCGAGACTAACTATCCGGTGTTTGGTAGAACACCTCGGGGTCCATCATTCCACAGTAGCCACCCACCTCCACCAGTTAGGGAAAGAGACAAGACTTGGAATGTTGCTACCTCATGATTTGACCACTAGTCAAAAATGACTAAAAGTTGACACTTGTTGGGAACTTCTTCGTTTTTGAAGAACCAACAACAATATAATTGGCATAATTGCTGGCAATGAGAAGCTGATAGTGTATGCTCTTTATACAATAGGGAGGCAGTGGCTGGAACCTAGGCAGAAGTCAGTGCCAAGACCAAAACTTGAACCACGTGGGAAAAAATAAATGCTCTCAGTTTTTTGGAATATCTGTGGAGTATTCTTTGGGGAACTTTTACCAACAAATACTACTGTTACCTTACAAACTTACTGTGATCAACTCGAGAAAATTCGGGCTGGTCTTGCAAGGAGAAAGCAAATTGAAAAAAAAATTTACTTTCTCCATGATAATGCAAAACCGCATGTTTCAAAAATGATTCGACAAAATCTAAAGGGCCTAAGGTAGGACTCCTGTACACTATTCTCCATACTCTCAGGACATTGCGTCTTCTGACTACTATGTTATTAGATCTCTGTATAATTACTAAACTAGGAAAAAAATTAGTGAACGGGATAGTCATCGAAAGCATCTTCATGAGGTTTTTCGGTCGAAGCTTCCATAGTTCTACAGAGACGGGATTCACTCTCTGCCTCAACGCTGAGGACAAGTAGTAGACAGCAATAGTACATAGTTTGCTTAAATATAATTGTAAGTTTTTGAAATAAAAATAAAATAAAGTACGGTTGCAAGTGTCCGGGAATTTTCCCGACAACCCAATACCTGTACAATGCGGGACACTCGTATAAACTTCTGTACACAAAAAGCTATACACAATACCGTATAAGTTTTTTTAGTATGGCAGCTTCAAGTATTTTGCCACTGTTTTGCCGTAAAGTGTTACGAAAAAGTAAATGTTTTTTAGTATGACAGTACTTTTCAACGGTATTCTCATACAGCGCGGGTACATTTAATAGTATGGAGCAACTTATAGTATTACGCCAAAACCGTGAAAGCAATTTTCTTACCTTACTGCAATACTAAAAGAGCTTTAACGAAATAAAATATACACATTGAAATCTTTTTTCTTCTCCGAGATTGCCGCACGGAAAATAGAAATGCATTAATAAATGCATAAATGCATTTAAGAGGATAAAAAATGAAGCCCATTTTTTTGCTGAGTGAGCTCCATATTTCAAATTACGAATGGAACTATGATTATGACTATGATTATTATATGAAAGTGTGTGTACCGTGTACCTATTTAGTCTAGTAGAGAAATGGGTACACGCTCCATTTGGTTGACAATACATATGATGAGATCCATATAAGTTTGGCGCAGAAATCTATCGTTGCCAAGAAATGCCAAGGATAAATAACTATAGTAGAGATAAACAAATAGGAAACAAGGATTTCACAATAAGGATATGTTTTTTTATTTTTGTTCAACAGAAAAGGAAAAGCCAGAGCAATTAGGTAGACCAATGATCATGAGCGTTACGTCAGACAGTGTTATGTTGGAGTGGGTTGCATCATCAACAAAAGGATTTACGCAGTACACCATAAGCACCATGTAAGTTCTTTTTCAACCTTTGAAGCAATCTTATCAATACACATCATGAAATTTTGGCACCATTTCGGTATCAAATTCTATAGAACGTCCTTGAACTTTAATGGTCGACCACGAAAAGTTGATGGAATGTCCATGGAATTTTGATGACGGATTGATTTCTATGCCCAGTTAATATGATTCCATGGAATCACATGGGTTTTGTGCTCAGGGCGCGTTTTGACAATATTTTGATGAAATATCATAAAAACTTCCTTGCATTTATCTTGTTTATCGCATACCGTTTGCGTTAGCACAATTTATTTTTTCTTTTTATACAGGAGGAAAACAGAGGATTCCTGGGTGGACTTCAAAACCACATTGTCACAAACTCCTTCTGTTATGGTATGTCTGTATTTGCGCTTGCCCATGTTTAAATTGCTGGTTAAGCCCGTCTCATTGTTTTTTTGTCTCTTCTTGTTCCCACAGATTTCGGGCTTGACACCCTTTTCAGATTACTCGCACCGAGTTGCTGCAAGAAATGGTGAGAGCTGCATTAAATATATTATAATATAGGTACAAAACTTGGGTCAATAATGTAGCGTGCGCCTGCATAAATAAAAATGTCTGATCACATGCACTTACACAAAACGTTTAACATTTAAAAATCGGTGATGAATAACCCCATAAAAACAACTATAATGTGCATAATCATTAAGATGAGGATACCGTAGAATCATATATTGTAGGATATTTCTGCGTGGGATAATTATTACGATTTAAATATATGCAACACTAAAATTAACGAAGGGAACTGTCTCATATACTTACGTATGTATTTGACTTTATAGCAGCCGGTGTAGGAGAATGGAGCCAAGAGGCGCTTTCTCACACGCACAGATCTGGTAAGTTGTATTTTTTTGGTTTTTTAATACCACAATTATACCATAAGCACACAGTTGGTTTAAAATTTTGACCCCAAGGGTCTGCTTGTTCAAAATAAAAAGTGCTCCAAAGTCTGCAACATCAAAGTATCAAAATACATTTTTCGCTTTTGTCCGAGTTATTTTGAGCGGTTTTTTTCAGACTTTGTACTGACTTTCCATTTTTGCTTCTCAGCCATAATACGTATACTTTTTTAATAGTGTGCATTATAAATTTTGTGAAACAGTTCCAGGAAAATCGCCAAATATCACATCGGTGACTTCTAAAACTTCTACGAGCATGTTGCTAAAATTTCTCCCGCCGGATAATGATAGTATAAATGGGGAATTCGGAGGACTCCGCGTTACATGGCGGCCAACCAACTCAGTAAAACCTCCAAAAGAGGTGTTAATTAGTGAATCATTTGTTCGGGTGAGAAAATACTAGCACTTGCAACAAAATATTTGTTTTTCTTTATTTTCTTTTGCACATGGTTACAATATTTCAGACATAAGCATGAACAAATGAAACATTAAAAATAAATTTAACGACTCCCAATCATCAATGATGCGTCTCAAAGTTTCCGCAGGGACTTTATGTTTTTTATGTACTGAAATTAAACTATCGCAGCTATCAAATTTATTATTTTGAGCCGATACACTATGTTCTAATACCCTTCCCAGGAATCTCTTTTCAAAGGGCCTCGGACCCTTTGTGGTACCACTTGTCGTACATTGCGCGATACACCCTCAAAATTGCCCTGTACAGTTTTGTTTTTAAAGCGAGTGCAAAAATCGTTTAGAATGCTTGCTTGTATAAGCAAGGTTATTACTGTTTTTTAACAACCTTTAGTCGGTTGCTAAATTTAGGCCAAAATGATATCAGTTTTTTGAATCGTTAGAAAATGGGAAGAAATTATGGTTTTCGGTGAGAAAGTAGTTTTTTCATGTTTCAAGGGGCTCCCATTGTGTCATAGAATAAAATACAATAACGGCCAAAGCTCTTACAATTTGTGACAATTTTAGAAATATGAGACTTGAATCTTTTTGAAAAGTTGTTTTACCTAACCGTATCTCTGCTTTCAGTCATAAAATATGACGGACATTGAAATGTCTACAAAATTTGAAAAAGTTGACCTTGCCGCAGAATTTTGAGTGTTTTCCTTTTATATGGTTGAAAGTCTAATTTTATAAAAAAATATGACTAATTTTACACGGCAATAAAATGAATTAGAAAATAAGGCCATTAAGAAGCCACGCCAGCATGTTTTACCCGTTTTTCACAAAGACAAACATGCAACTACGGGACAGAAAAGTATTTTGGTAAAACTTGAAAAAAAGCGTTAGATTTTTTTTCGTTACTTTTCCCCAAAGAACAATCCTATTTTCTGAAAAATTATAAACAAGTAACTTATGAAGCTTAGCGAGAAAAAAAATCATTCGAGAATTTCAACTTTTTGACAATTTATTTTGAACGATACGAAAAGTCAATATTTACGACGTCGTTGAGCCCTGTTGCCAACTTCGCTGGACTCTATGGATCGACTCGTCGCAGCTAGAGAATCCTGCAAAAAAAATCTAGATGCACAAAAAGACAGTTAACAAAACTGCTTTACAAAGTTTGTAATTCCACCCACGTAAACTTTTAAAATCGAGAACATTTTCAAAAACTTTTTTCGGTTTTTACAAACTGTACAAGAGCGTTTCTGAGATCTTCCACGGTAATCACCGTCATTTCGCCAATATGGATACTAAAGCCTTCAATTATTTTTTTAATGAAAGGCAATTAGCTGAAGTTTTATTAGTGATTCAAACTTTTGTAGACTTCCCGCGTTTTCTATGTAAATTTTGCAAGGATATATGCGTGCGGAAATGTTGAGACATATAGTTCATGGTTGACTTGTGATTCATTTTCAAGCGTCCTCGACTAACAAATTGAGAAAAAGACTTTACGACGTATTTTGAGGCGGAATAAATTATTCTCTAAATCTATGGGAGAATAGTGATGACAAGCCATTAATTTATCTTTAACTGTTTTTGGTTGGTGTTTCTAGGAATACCGCATCACAGATCTTTTGCCTGACACTGAATATAATATTACACTTGCAGTTGAAAACATTCAATTTTCGGGTAAGCAACGTTTTTGCTCATATTAACTTCTTTCGGTTTTGTTCAAAGATGAAAAAAACCAGGTACTGGAATCTACAGGTCATGAAATTTGTAGTACACCTGAATTGTTTGCGCATGCATGGCTTGCGTTTCAGGCTCAAAATATTCCTTTGTTATAAAACAATCTTATAATTCATTTTAAACATAAAATCCCATCGACTTAAAGCTCTATTTTTGGCCTGTTGAATATTTTTACCAAATTTACTCATTAATTATTTGTTGTGTTTTTGGTTTTCCAGGGCCGAAGGCCAGTATACTATGTATCACAAAAGAAGGAGGTAAAATTCACAAAGTTACAGTTTTATTTACGCACATAAGTTGGGAATATACTTGGCAATCACGCGCTCAGCGCATCTTCCAATAAGTATTTACTTTAGCGTTAATTGACAAATATTGTTCAATTTTTAAATCAATTGTTATTAGTGTCTTCTGAACCCTACAATGTCTCTGTACTATCTGTCACCACCAACACTGTAACGTTGTCGTGGTATCGACCGGTATTTCCCAACGGGAAAGTAAAATACTTCAAAGTATTTTCATCAAATGGTAAACCGGACAATTTCACCACGAAAGAGACCCAGCTTGTCATAACCGAGAGGGGTAAGAGCCAACTTGCTCTGAAATTCGGTCGTATCGTAAAAATAAACTTTTAAGAAGTATTTAAATGTGTAACGTGTATACTTAACAGTCTGAGTAGTTTCTTAACATGCTGGTAATTTCTTTTTTATTTTGACTTGTGATTAGAACCATCCACAATTTATAAAATGTGGGTAATCGCAGTGAATGGAGCCGGTGATAGTGCACCTTCAGAAAATATATCGATTCGCACTGATTTTGGACCGCCTGCCCAACCACGTCTTGAAAATTTAAGCTGTGTTGAAAATCAAAAGATTTCTGGAACACTAATCATGCCAAAAAATCATGTCGATCAGTTGTACCTCGAATTCAGGATGGAAGGACAAAAAAAGTTTGCTCACACACTAATATCAAATGGAACAACACCAAACTCGACTCTAGAGGTAAGCTTGCTTTTACATAGATAGCAAAAAAAACTTTGTGTGGCATAGATGTATGGCATGAATTTTCCTATTTAAAAGTATCAGATGTACCCATTTTCTATCGCTACAAATGCTAAAAGTGACATGGTTCAACACCATACCCTCAACAGCAGCTTAAGTTCATTCGTTAGATTTCTTGTCGAGTAGGTGCCAAGTAGACCGTTTTAATTTGGGGTCAAGTTTGGGATTTTTTCGTAAATAAAATGCAACTACGCGAAAACCTAAAAGGAGGGGCCTTTTGTGACAATATCACTTCCTGTTTTACTCAACCCAAATTTTTTGGAGAGTCCTAAGACCATCCTCAACAACTTTTGTGAAGCGACTTGTCTCAGGAATGCTTCGTTTGACCTCCAGAGGTCACCAAAATTAACATGGTGTCAGGACTAAAACTTGTCCGATCCTCTTCAAATCTGGGTCAAATTGATTGCTTATCTTGTCCTGATCAACGTTAAAATACGACGTTTTTCTCTGACGTAAAAGCTATGACCTTCAGAGATCATTCTATCAATTTTCGGTAAATTCACATTTTTGACCTCTTGAGATCACAGTTTTGAATTTAGCAAAAAATCTTCCATTTAAACGTCAATCAAGACAAGATAAGCAATCGATTTGACCCGGATTTGAAGAAGAAAGGATACGTTTTAGTCCTAAGGTCCAAAAGAATGAAGTCAACTGCAGAAAAAGGAGTGACCCCAGCGCAACAACGAAGCAGACCTGGAACCAGAGCGGGGTGGAAAACGTGTAAGAATGGAAAGGACAACGATCGAGAACGTAGTCACCGTCGGACTAGACTGAAAGACTGTGTGATTCAAATGCAAGGATGGACTAGCCCAGGAGCATGGACCAAATAACCTTGGGCAAAGGAGCGTTCGGAGTGGACCCAGAGGGCAGTCGCAGTGGTCCCAGAGGGCGATCGGAGTAAACCCGGAGAAATTGTTCATAATATGCGGAAAAAATCAACTTGAGTTAAGTTACCGACCCACTGACCAAAAAAGTCCAAAAAAACTTAAAAATTAAAAAAAACATTCAACCTGCATTAAAAAGCCAAAGTAACAGAAATGAACAAAAAAAATTTTGACTTCAAAAAATATTGCATGAAAACCAATTCACTCAACAACATTAAAAAAACTGTTCCCGCAACTTTCTGGCGGGTTTTAGAATTGGACCCTCTTCTCAAGCTCGGTGACCGTTGAACTTTAGTCTAAAATCTTTGTTTTTTGAAAATGGACCTCGGAACGAGGGACTCAAACTGACCGACCCAAGTCGACAAACCACGATCTGTAACAAATTGACCGGGTCAACAAATCAATTTCTGGCCACTTTCTGGCGGGGTTAGGAAATGGACACTCTTCTCCAGCTGGGTAACCGTTGACCTAAAGTCTAAAATCTTTGTTTTTTGAAAATGGGCCTCGGCTGGAAGGACTCAAACTGACCGACCAAAGTCGACAAACCACGATCTGTAAGAAATTGGTCGGGTCAAAATATCATGTTCCCGCCTTTTTATGGCGGGTTTTGTAAATGGACCCTCTTCTTCAGCTGGGTGACCGTTGACCTAAAGTCTAAAATCTTTGTTTTTTGAAAATGGGCCTCGGTTGGAAGGACTCAAACTGACCGACCAAAGTCGACAAACCACGATCTGTAAGAAATTGGTCGGGTATAAATATCATGTTCCCGCCACTTTCTCGCGGGTTTAGGAACTAGACCCTCTTCTTCACCTGGATGACCGTTGACCTTAAGTCTAACATCTTTGTTTTTTGAAATTGGGCTTCGGGAAGAGGGACTCAAACTGACCGACCCAAGTCGACAAACCACGATCTGTAAAAAATTGGCCGGGTCAAAAAATCGCGTTCCCGCCAACCTCTGGCGGCTTAAGGAAATGGACCCTCTTCTCCAGTTGGATGACCGTTGACCTAAAGTCTAAAATCTGTGTTTTTTTAAAATGGGCCTCGGCAGGAGCGGCTAAAACTGACCGACCGAAGTCGACAAACCACGATGTCTAAGAAATTTACCGGGTCAAAATATCATGTTCCCGCTAACCTCTGGCGGGTTTAGGAGTTAGACCCTCTTTTCCAGCTGGGTGACCGTTGACATTAAGTCTAACATCTTTGTTTTTTGAAATGGGCCTCGGCTTGAAGGACTCAAACTGAATGACCCAAGTCGAAAAACCGCGATCTATTGGAAATTGACGGTGTTAACGTACCATGTTCCGGCTACTTTCTGGCGGGTTTAGGAAATGGACCCTGTTGTCCAACTGGGTGACCGTTGACCTAAAGTCTAAATACAATGTTTTTTTAAATTGGGCCTCGGCTGTAAGCTTTGGGAGGAGTCAAACAGAAATCGATATTGTCACAAAAACCTGCCCCCCTCCTTTTAAGAGAAGTCAGAAAGGCCGTTATGTGGATTTTTCTGAACTTAGGACATCCAAAAACCGCGGAAGGCATGCACGAAGGTCTTTTAAATGATTCTCGGGTACCAGGAAAGTTTTTGAGAAAAATGAAAAAATTGTGCCACGTTTCGTTTTGGAGCCATAAGGGTATCAAACACACTTGTAACTTTGTTGCAGATTTGTTTCATTTTGTCAATGAACTATATATCAAGACTATAGGTCATGAAAACTCAGTTTGTCGGCAAGCTCGTATAGTTGAACTAGTTACAGAATCGGTAATCGACAGTGCATTAAGTGTCAAGCATTTGATCACTGCTGAAAGTAAGGCTATTTTCTCAGGACTTATAAAACTTATTTTTCAGATACCATTTCCCCAGCCATCGGGGAAATATGAAATCCGTGTTCGCGGATACGTAAACAGCGCCCACATTTCGGGAAAAAAATATCCAGGTGTTCCATCTGAGTCCTTGTTCATCACGTTTTCTCCGAGCTGCAAGGAGAAGCAAACCATTAGCACCCTTGTTCTGGCTTTTGCTTTCGCATCTGGCGTGGTCATCTTCGGTGCGACCGTCGTATGCTGTATTTGGTAAAAATTTAATTAATTCGCAACAAAAAACTGAAAATGTATAAAATCAAGTCGAACCTACCAAAACTTTAATACATCTTGCAATCTAAAGAATTGAAAAAAAAACTAATTGCTGGAAGCGAATTGTCATACAAGCTTTGTGGTTTCCAGGTTTTGCCGGAAGTGTTCTGCCAGATATCACCAGGCAACCGTGGAAGGCAACCAACATGCTGTGAACGAGAAAGGAATCCCGGAAAATTGCCCCATGGCTCCTGCAGAAAGGCCAGCTGCTGGGTTAGTTGGTAAGATCAAATCCCTTATACTCGCATCTCAAAGGGCAATACCTGATAAGATCACATACTGTACCGTCCTTTTATTTGGTTACATTAAATAAAAAGGTTGAATTGAAAAAAGTAGCAACGATTCCAAAACATGCATCAAGAAGTACATAAAATATGTACATGTAAGCATTTATTTACTTTTATACAACTCCAAAATCCATGAGCTTGATAATTTACGACCAAAACACAAAATCGAAAATTTATGACCAAACTACATAAAATCGAAAATTTACGACCAAAATACATAAAATCGATAATTTACGACCAAAATACATAAAATCGATAATTTACGACCAAAATACACAAAATCAAAAATTTACGACCAAAATAAATAAAATCGATCATTTTCGACCACAATTACTTAACACTTTAATTTTCGATAAAAATACATAAAATCGATTATATTCGACCAAAATCAATAAAACCTATAATTTTTGACCAAAAACAATAAAAACTTCAGTTCTTGACCGAAATCAATAAAACGTATAATTTTCGACCAAATGACATAAAATCGATTATGAACGACCAAAATACTTATAACTGATAATTTACGACCTAATGACATAACATCGATAATTTACGACCTAATGACATAACATCGATAATTTACGACCTAATGACAAAACATCGATAACTTACGAGCTAATGACATAGCATCGATAATTTACGACCTAATGACATAACATCGATAATTTACGACCAAATGACATAACATCGATAATTTTCGACAAAAATCTATAAAATATATAATTTTCGACAAAAATCTATAAAATATATAATTTTCGACAAAAATCTATAAAATATATAACTTTCGACCAAAATCTACAAAATCGATAATTTACGACGAAATTCTTTAAAATCGTGCGTTCTTGTCTACAAATGAGATTGCGCTTGTGAATTGGTTTTGACACATTTTGCGCCTTGGCAGTAACTAATATCGGTATTTGTACAATGCCAATAGACCTTGGCAAGCTAATGTGAGTATTCTCGTTACATGGTACACTGATATCAAGCCCAAATATAACAGGGCAGTTGTTTGGCAAATATCTTGGCTCCTTGCGTTACAACCCAAAAGTTAGATAGTGTAAGATAATGAGCCCACAAGTCACTCCCCGGGACGAGCGGAGCCCCACTAATATGCTCGTAGCGCATATCCGCGGGCAAGCCTGCCGAAGCGCATATTGGTAGGAGTACATAGGTATTAACTCTAACAAAAAATCTTATCAAAAAGTTTAATTAGTTCTTGACACGATTCCGCCAAAAATCGAATTCGTTTTGATGCGTTGATGAACTTTTCACAAATGTTTATCAAAATTGCATCGTCATTTTTTAAAATACTACCAAATCTCATTTAACATTTTCGTGAGATTTGATGAGATTTTTTTAAAGGGCCGTTTAAAATAACTGAAGATTTTTTACAAGTAATGTATTGTTGAACTGTGAACTTTTTATACACTCCATGTTTACTTTTTCTGATGGATGTTTAGCCAACGAAGGCAACCAGCTCACGGTAATCAAAGGCCCTGGGCAAGAAGTTGCTTATGTGGCCTTGGATTCCGTTTCCCCAAGGTCAGACTCTTTTACTGGTTCTCTAAAAGGCTCTTAATTGGATCAATGATATTCCGTACAAAATTAATTTTCGGTCTATATTACTTTTTGGCCGAAAAACTCTGGTAATTTTTTGAAGAACTCTGCGGGAAATTTTTGTACGGGGTTGATACTATTAATACGCGTACAAATACCTTGTGGTGTTAATCAATATTTATTTCCAAACGGAAGTGTCAAATGATGAAAAACGCGTATTATATGATTTTGACCTGCAGCATAATGTGGAATTTGGTTTGGAAGCGTGGCGTACGGATCATCGTACAGCTGAGTACTGAGCTTGTGAGTGCTTGTAAACTGAACTTTTGGATAAACTATGCTTATTATTGTAGCAGATGGCCTCTGATGGTGAAGAAAAGAAATAGAATATGATTTCAGTTTAGTCACAACCCAAAACCGTATCTCATGGGACCCTAGAACCCCGCTTCCTTGACTAATCTGTAATGGTATCCCCTCAATTTTTTCGAAAATTGACTTTTAAGTAAAGAAAAAAATCCCATTTTAATCGACCAACTCTTGGCCACATCCCGAGCACAGTTGTCGCAATTTTGAATATCTGAGTTAAATGTAAAGTTTCCTAGATGCAATTACTCATGATCTATGTTGATATGGACATTTGTGTTAAATGTATCAACTTTTAATTCTCTGCAATACCACCAAAAACAGTCTACTAAACGGACGGCATGTTTCTATTAAAAAATTTTCATCAAAACACGCAAACGTTTCTTTTTCGGGTTCCGACTTTTACAGGGTCATAAATGGGCGTAACCAACGGGATTCCGAGCGTACGAGAATGGTTTCTGACTAAACTCAGCCTCCTTCTTTTTGTGATACCTTGCAAATTTTTTTTCATGCATATTTTATGCAACAAATGTCTTTCAGTTTTTTTGGTCACCATAAAAAGCCTTTGGTCCATGTTTTAGCCAGTTAAAATCACCGTTGTCTCCTGTCTTTGGCTTTTTACCGGTTTTACTATTAGAACATATATGGTAGTTAAACTGGTCCATGGCAGAGAGATGAACTGGCCCTGATTTTAGCTCTACTGCTTAGTAAACTTTGTACTTGGCGCATACACGTCATCGAAAATGCTCCAAATATAAAGAAAATATGTTTTTGGCAGAGACCTTCTGACGTGTACTGGCCATCGAAAGACCAGCAGCATCTTGAACTAGATGGCCTACTCCAAGTTGACTTCATCGAGGAGAGCGTGTACGTCACACACTGTGAGCGTATTTTTGCCGTCAGACTCATTGAGGTATTTTTTTCGTAAACAAAGTGGTAGAAAACGGTTAATGACCTTTAGAAACAAATATGTTTAACAAGACATTGAAATGGTTCCCAATTGCAACGTTATGTGTAATCAATAATTACACATTTGAACACATGATGTTTTTAAACATGTGTCCCACTTTTTTTTAAAAGGAGGATCCGGAGACATTCAAACGGATTGTCTCGCATTTTGAGTTTAGAAATTGGCCGACCAATTTGACTGAGAACCATTGGTTTTCGGTCTTCGAGTTCATTGGAAGAACCACAGCGGATATGGACGATATGGATCTCATCGCAGTTCACTCTACGTGAGATTCACTTTGTCATTTTTGAGCTAAATTACTCTAAAAGATGATAATATGTGACCCATCACATGACTTTTGTCCATCCAGGGTTTTTCACTTTTTGGCATATTCCACTAATTTGGTTAAAGAACTACCTATCCTGAAAGTTTCAATCACTTACATGCACATTAAGTACTTTAAATGAATTTAATTGTAATTAACCTTTTAAGCAAAGTGTTGTAAAAGTCTCAATGCATATCAAAAGGAAACTCTCATTCAGTATAAACGAAATTATACACTATGCAATAATATAATGTAGCATGTATATTATATTGTGCTGTAATATCTATTAAAAAGGAATATTGTTCACAATTATTAAATTCAATCAGTATGAATATTAAAAAAAGTACACTTAACACGAATATGTAAGTACACGAAAGCAATAATATAATATTTATATTATATTATGCGTAAATGACGATTCACAATCACTAATGATGTTTTGTTACCAATATTTAACTAAAATAAGAATTAATAAGCATATTAAAGAAAAATGTTATCGTAAAAACAAGGAATGAATACGAAAATGAATTCAATAGCAGACAAAAAATATTTGAATGCGAATACTCGGCGCGCACTATGAGACTTTTACAACACTGAGCAGCATCGAGTGAAACTTCAATGATTAGTATCTCCCAATCTAAGAAACCCTGGATGGACAGGATTCATAAATCATCTAACATATATTATCAAACAATTTACAAATTACCTACACCTTAACATTTGAACTAAAAAAGGTAATTTGTGCGAATTTCAAAATTAATAACAGGGCGGGAGCTGGTAGTACTTGGACGTATTTAATTCTCAATGAGCTCTTCCAATCGTCCTGTAGATCAACAGCATGGGACGAATACTCCTACCGCAATTACTTAACAACCCTTACCGCTGCTATTCGTCCTTCAAACCTGCAGTACACATTTATAGCTAATGCAATTGCTGCGGCTCTCCAAAGGTCAGCCTATTTTTCTATATTTGCTCCACTTTATTGCTGTTTTAAACACAGCTTACAGCATTCTATATTTTTTTGTTTCTAGTTTTATTTCTAGTTTTTGTCATTTTAAATTATTAGTTATTGTATTATTAATTATTTATTTTAAATTATAAATACAATGTAAAATTTTTTGGGGATGACAGAAGTCTTCCCCCGCCGCCGTTATTTATTT
>JAQIVE010004335.1:0-14752 GCA_034698285.1 Sminthurinus bimaculatus | reverse complement strand
AGTAACACGGACTTGAAAGTTGAATGAACCAAAACCTAAATGGTGAAGAGGGAATTATTTTGATATGCTTCGTCTTTATCCCATCTCATTCTACTCTACTTCTACTCCCGTTTGAGATTCTTTATCCAGTTGTTATTTTCGTATTATACTAGAATAGTTCAGATATACATGCATAGGAGATGTAAATGCGGAAGTAAAGTCGTAAAGGATGTTATTACGGGGTTGACTGTGCGTTTGTAAATATACGTAGAATATGGGCTTGTGTGTATCAGTCTGTGAGTTTTGATATGTATTTGAAAATTCAATCGATTAAATACAGATGCATGTTCTTATACACATGTATGAATAGGACAAGAGCTAGAAAAAGAGGAGCAGGCCAAGACGGAGACACACACGCACACACGCAACGACTACCAAACTACCCAGCATAATGCTCTATAATTCCCATCTTAACGAGTGAGGCTTTTTCGCTCTTTCTGCGTGTACCCATGTATGTATGTATGTATCTGTGCGTACATATAACATAAGTAACTTATAAAGGAATATCTTTTGATGGCAGCCCAACCGGAGAAATCGACGCAGTCAAACCAAAAGGCAAACCAAATACCAAGTTGGAGGAAAACGTCTCAAAGATTTTGCCATGAATTCTTAATCCAAAGACTACTTATCGCAAATACCATTGCGGGTAGAGCCCGCAACCAATACTAATACCAATACCAATACCGATGTCGTTGCCATTGCCAATGCCGACAAGCAGTTCAAAGACATGATGCAGCAAATACCAGGAAATAGAAATCAAACCAAGAGTAAAAACCCTCTTTTTAATGCAAAAATTCTTTCCTCATGCCGTTTGACTTTTTCCCCTTTATTAAATATTTCCTCGTTCTACTACAGATTTAAATGATAGAAGCCAGAATCCCACGGATTTAGTAAACAAATCTCTAGTCATTTGAAATTCTGATCCCTGGAAATTTTAAATCCTTCCCAATGTTGAATAAACTGCCTGCTAAATTCCGTATGAACTAACTTTTTTGCAGTTTTTTGTTGAATTTCTTTTTTTCCGCGGCGGCTTTACGAATTTTTTACTTTGGAGGTATATTTTAATTTAGATGTTACTTGAACGCTCTTGATCTTGGCAATCTACTTTCAAATAAAGATTTTCAGTCTTTAGTTGGTTTGACGGATAATTATCTTGCATGTCTTTAGATACATTTTCCATTTACGGTCAAGATAAGATTTACATAGGACAAGCACCGCCAGAACAACTTTTACCGTTGTTATGAGTTGATAGTTGATGAATAAATAGAATATCTTAGTAGATCGTTGGTGAAGCTATTAACTATACATTTAGTGGATATGCATTGCACAGCGTATACGTGATGGTAAACGGTCGAGTGTAATGGGTGAGATGAGAGGTGGAGATATGAAATATGGACGGATTATCTGCCGACAGGCTGACTGCCCGTCCAAAAATCCGAATGCAAATTTCCCCTCGAATGTTTGAGTAATTTCCGGCGAGTCTCGTGTCTCTCTTTAAGCTTCATCCATTCCTCCTTGAAATCGTTCACAAGTATCCAACTCATTCCTCTGCACGGGACTGGAGCTAAATAACTACATATTCTACACTCTATACAAGCTCCAGAAGAAGAAGACTAGGCGGAAGAAGAAAGCTGAGAAAGGAATAGGAATGTCATTGGCATTTGAATTTACGATTTACTGGACGAATCCTCCTGCTCATATATAATATATATAATTTGGATAGTGTGAATAGATTTGGGACAAGAGAAAGTGGAGAGAATGGAAAGTTGTCATTTCGTGTTGTCTCCCTGTCTAACTGTCTCTCTCACTCTTTTCTCTATTCGTCCTCTTCGTCTTCTTCCGCACAACTTGACGGGACTTGATGAATGCTTAAATTTACCTTTGACTTTTTTCTAGGATGCTTCTAACTACGCCTTGCATCCATGTATCTAGACTCGACACATTCCAGAAATGTAGAGAAGTCTGGAGAAGACGCATTAGAGCAATTTTAGTCGACAAGCCTCATTCTTCCAACACAAACATACGCTGTTTCTTTTACCCTATATTTGACCATTATGTATATGGGACAAAACATCAGTTATAAGCAGCTTGCGTCGGAACGGCATTAACATTCAAAATTGGCCCACACGCAGTTTTCCTCGGATTTTCGCGGAATATTCAGAGCATTCCTATATAATATAGATAGATACGTACTACGTATACGCACATCTATTATACGGCTGACGGTTGGTATGCTGCATGGGTAAACTATTGTAATAAAACGTCGTTTACTTGGCGACTGACAATAGAGGACGAGGACGACTTTTCATGTCGTTACTAATTTCCTTTCTTTTACCCACAGTTGTAAGTGGCTGAACGTGCGGAACTTGAGACATTTAAACGGCCAAAGTATTAGACCCTGTAATAACATTATTTATACATTGTACAGACATGAGACAAATGGCTCAGAGTTCAATTTCAGGTACAAAGAAATAACATTATGTCATATTGCCATTGAAATAAGTTTAATTGAGATTTAATTACGAGGTCCGGCATCGTATCAGAACATTTATCAAGTATTCAAAAATTGGAAAAAAATTTAAAAAGAAATTAAACAAAACGATAAGTCATACTGGGAATGCGTTTTATTCTTGAGTTGGTAGATTAAAGGAAAAATGTCAAAAGTTAAAACGACCCGTTACTGTCAAGATTAGCGTGAGAAATAGGCAAGAGGACTTGATATAATCAAAAAGACATTTGGCGTAAAAAATCCCTAAATAGTTGAAACACTAAACACCCACAACCATAATAGAGCATGTCAATCCTCCGTAATATTGTAAGTAAGAAGCTCGTGGTATCCATTTAATTCCCAAGTCTAACTTGTGACTTTCACCTTTTCAAGGGAAAATAGAGCTGTCTAGCTGGTTTTAATTCCCACACATATGTACGCATACATTTATGTAGGCAAACACAAACACGAGCACGCGTCTGCTAATGTTTATTTGTACAATGCAGCGCATTCAACGCCGGGCAATTGAATTGAGTTGTATATGTGTAATGTGTAGATATAGTTGGATTCAAATGTGAGTGTGGATGTGGATTCGAATGTGAGTGTAGATGTTAGATGTGAGTTTGAATACAAAATTAGAATTATGAGGAACATTAAGGGCACTATGGGAAAGGAACTTGGGAACCACAAAGCCCGTGGCTATTCAAAATGTTATATGTATACCATCGCCGGTAACTTTTCCTCTATAGAATTTCATTTCATTTGAATCCATTGTCGCTCCCAGTTTTCCACATAGTTTCTCTTTTACCCGCTCTGCATGCCACTAATAACGATAATCATAATGGTAATAATAATATGTAGTAATAATAATCGTATCATTATCGCAATATTCACCGTACAATATTAATATGTCTATGTACATACTAAACGTCCAGTTGTTAATAATATCCTTATTATTTTCATTCATTTATAAAGTTTTCAACTAGATGAATATAATAATTATGATGTGCATAAACTTTATATATATATATTCATACAAGCATATAATATAATATAATAAATCGGATAAAGAAAGAAAGGCTTTCACTAGACTTTCACCAGGTCAAAAGTTTTTACAGTGTGCGCGTGTGTTTGGTTGAACTAATAATAATAATGTAATACTTATAGCACATATTTGCATAGCAGTGCAGCTGTATATATATATGTAGGTAGTTGCAACTTTGAGAGGAGCCCGAGGCGGTTTAATTATACATATTGCATAATGCACATATGGAATCATATGTAATGAGGCAGATTGTAAACACGCAACATTGTCTGCGTCCTTATATAATTAAAACATGCTCGCATTTTTCACCCAGAAACCTGACTTTTCTCCTCAGCTAAAACTTTTTCTATCGCATTTCTACCATATTTCTATACTCAAACGTACAATAAGCCTCAATTAATACAGTGCACCATACTTATATCTTGCTTACATTCTTCATTTACTGTATAACGTCTGCTGTATAAATTTGAAAACTATGCGAGTGTTTGACATAGATAACATTTACTTTACGGCAATATATTTACAGATTTTTTGGCGTTAAACTTCCTCCCTGAATTAATTGTGACTTGGTCATTTTATTTACTACTAGTATTATGCATTATACATAGATGCTCTAGTTTTATCTTTAGCCCTGTATACAAGAATACAGGAATGCCACCTTTTGATATGCATAAAACCGGAAGCTCAGTAGCATTATAGTATTAGTTTTGAACTCCGGAAATAGAAATGGAGGGAGCATTCCTGGTCCTACAATCCTTTAAAAATCATAATGGCTGAATACTGAACACGAACAACCTGCTTTTCTTATACATATGTGGTAGCGCTAAGCATTTGACCCTCCTTCCAGACAGACATCCAGTCATTAAATATTAATAATGAGAGTTTGCATAGTTTATAGTTTATACAGTTTGGCAGTTGGCATTTTAATTTTTAATGTACAAAAATGCTACAACGAATTACGAATTATGAGGTATGAGATAGCAGATATAGTCCTTTGCACTTTAATTTATGAGCTGTATGTGACGTCTTTTCTGGAATTATTTCTATTTTCCATAATTTTGATTAGTTTGCACATATAAATGTGAAAGCCGAAAAAACTGCCGTTAAAATTTATGTAAAGGGAAATCGGCAAAATACAAAACGTTCTGTCGAGAGAATAATTTTTGGAAATTTGATTTTGATTTTTATATCATTATAAAATTTGAGTTTGATATTTTGCGAGAAGAGCTTGCTTTTACTCTAATATGACAGTACGTTTCTCAAATAATAAAAAAAACACCAATTTGTGACGTTTTACTGAAACCTCAAGCCCAAGTAAACATTTAGCAGCGCTTGCTGTCCATTTTGCTTCGCCTTTCAAGTTCACCTTCTCACTTTGAGTGTCTTTTGTCCAGCGAGTCAAAAATCAATAACAGCCGTATTATTTGGATGGGTGGAGGTCTGGAGATCTGTTTTGTGTGCATTTTACCGCGCTTTCTCCTTTTTTTGTTTTCTTTAAGAACTTTTTATTTGCATGCATGCATACATTTGTAATTGCTTGCTAAATTGTACATACAGTACACCGTAATAAACAAACACGATCAAGTATTTATTTCTATAGTTCGCTTGCATTTTGCCCACCTGCTAAATACGTGGCAACTTGTTTCTACGATAGCTCGCTGCTCCCTTAAATAATATTATACATAATTGAACAGATACTAAATCCGTCTTGTATGTACATTGTACATTCTATATTCCGTTCCCGGAATTTATGAATGTACAAATTATCATAGGAATTGTATGTATCTTATGCATATTGTATGTGTGTGTACACAGACATGGAGCCTCGCTCAATTTTACAATGGGAGAATTGTTAACGTTCTCGAGATATGATAGTTAGGGCGTCTCAATTCAATTACCTTAGACGAGTGGTTTTCTCTTCGTCTCCATTTAAGCATTTGTGAGATGCACAAATAACTACATGGAGAAATACACAGAGCTCGTATCGGAAATGAAAGTGGTGGTGGGAATTCAAATTCCCTCGCACAACTGCTACGCCATGATGATGATCATCATTATTATGGTGTACAATATGCATCCTTCTTACTTATTTTGCTGTTGCACTGATTATAGGAAGAAAACTAAGAGTATACAAATATGATAAAATATAAATTTCCACGTTATAACAAAGTAAAGCAAATGCCACAATTTCAATTTTCACTACAATTTATGTATAATGTATAGTGATACTGCTGTATGAAAAACTAACTGAAGAAAACTCACACAAAAGTGAGGCTCGGACTGAAATTCAATAAAAGTTAAAGAGGAATTATCGATTGTCAAGTCGTACAGGGACAACATCAAGCAACAAGGAAAACGACACTTGAAACATACAAACATGGAGCACGGCAACATAACACCGGCAAAATAGAGTAAATTTCCCAGGAACATTATGCTGTATCAATATTCACAGTAATATATATTGCACTATTATCTCTCCATGATTTATATGGGATATTTTATACAAAGGCAAAAGCTCTTGAGAAGAGGCAAATACTAAATTTACTGGTATTTTGGAGAATGCACAGCCAGCAGTCTGTTTATGTACTAGAAAATGATATTGTCACACTGTAGTAACAATACCAATACTAATGAGCTCTCTTGGAGGCAGTCTACAAATCTATACGAGGCTGAATCAATTTACTGGGCCACCACCAAGTATTGCAGGTGCCGCAAAATTCACAATTTACAATCGAATTGAACTTTCTATATGAATATTAAGAGACGAAGAAAAGGACGAAGATGAAATCCCTAGTAGAGTCACAAAATTAAATCGTTGGGTAATTTTAATATTTAACGGAATATATTGCACAGCTGTATTGAATAACAAGAAATTGAGTCAATGCGGTAGA
Organism: Sminthurinus bimaculatus; assembly: GCA_034698285.1. Lineage (NCBI taxonomy): Eukaryota > Metazoa > Arthropoda > Collembola > Symphypleona > Katiannidae > Sminthurinus > Sminthurinus bimaculatus. The sequence goes on along the minus strand of JAQIVE010004335.1, from coordinate 8,289 downwards.
GAGTAAAGAAAGATGCATCATCCAACGTTTATATTGCCTACATCCTCATCATCTTTGGCCTTTTATCTTTTCCTGGGATGGAACTGCATGCAGTTCACCGCTGATATCTGCAAGTGCGTAATGCGTGATGCGTGCTTATGATGTGCTGATTTTTGGTATTACCATAGTTCATGACCATAAGCACCGTTGTATCTGTAGTAAAATGTTCGTATACAGTCCTACACCCATGCTTAAATCTTCTATATGTATGTATGTGGTAATGTGGTATAGAGTCAGGCCAATATTATAAAATACAGATAGTAAACGCTAGTAAACGTTTTGACATTTTTTAAACTGTCGTTTTAATTTGAATTGACATGAAAACTATTTAAAAGGTAGATAATTGATACACAAAATTTTTGATGCCATAAATGTAACTTAAATTACACGACACGAATTAAAATTGGTTCAAAATTGAACTTGATTGGAGCTGAAAAAAAATTTAGGTTGAAAATTCAGCTGAACAATAAAATTGAACCTCTTTCTGACGTTTAATGTATGTAGACAGTAGAAAACTTATGCATCCACATAAAAGTCTACGACTATGCACGTCTTTTTGTCGAAAGCCGGACGAATTTTCCTTTATTGCTTCCCATTCACACATAAATGCAAATATTTAGATCCATATATAGACAGCGCTCATCGTCAGTGGAGACACTTATCACTTATGTGCAGAGAAAACCAGGCTCAATATATGAGCAAAGAAGAATGGATTTTCATCCACATCCACCTATAATTCCACAATTGCCATCCCATTCAAATCCCACTGAGAAAATAAAGGACGAGGGAATAGTGGATACCATGTGGATATGAATAAACTGCAGGATAAAAAGTATCTCGAAAATTTCCAACTTTACTATTATTCTTCTTTATACGCGCTCGTATAAAATCGAGGAACTCGCATAAATGCACTTTCTATGTTTCCTATAAAAATAGTACCTATGCACTACAGTACAATACGTGTAAACGTATAATACTTACTTACTACTATGTTTCAAAAAGAAAACTCAGCAAATTCTTCAATCGTCTTGCTGAAAAAGTTTCAGCATCTCAATGTCTTGGAAAAACGTTGAATTTAAAAATGTTACAATAAAAACCCATTTTCAGAAAGTATCAAGGCTTTAACTTTCTGTCCATTTTGTTAAAAAAGGACAAAAAGTTGCATGTATGCATTTATGTATATTGTACTAAGATGATTATTACCTTCAAAAAACACTAGCAAGATCCTCCTTTTTTAAAGTTTCTTCAAAACAGTCACAACTCTTGAAACTTGCACACTTTTTTCTCACACTTTCCACTGTGAAAACTGAACAGGAAAATGACACTCGCTGGATGCACACCATCAGCATCCGCACACACGAACCGACAAAAATTAGTGAGAGTAATAGTGCCACGTATACACAATATTTCTGTATAATATATTATGTAGTATGTACGTATATAATAATACAACACCTCAGTTTTCTCCGCACGATATGAAATATAATAACATTATATAATGATGATGATGATGATGATATGGAAGAAAGGCTCTTGTCTCTTCTTGTCACTTGTGTACTCGTCTCGTTTCTCAATATTGCAATTAACTCGGTCTGGAAACTTTTTCTAATTGGATTTTCCCTAAAGAACTCCGAGTCTCATAGCCATAGTCATAGTCATGGTTGAACAGAACAGAAGGAAGTAGAATATACTATAGTAGAACAGAACGGAACAGAACAGAACAGAACAGAGTGTCCTCTTCCTTTTGTTTAGATCCTGGTCTTCTCTCCTTTCCTCCGATAAAATTTTCACACAGTGTAGCACTCCACACACACACACTCCTCTTTTATTCACACTAACACACTGGATGAGCTGAGGCAACGGCACTCACACTGACTGGCAAAAGTTTTCTCCACAGTCACACACAAACCAACCAGCCCACCAACAAAAGTCTAGTTACGTATGTATACGTGTTCCTGGTGTATGTATAGTGAATCGTGAATTATATTTTACAGGAACGCGGACACTGCATTCCCTCTCCTTTTTACATGGATGTGGAAAACCTTGGCGTAAACGAGCGGCGAAGAATTCACAAGACGAAGTGGCTGCGAGCTTATGCCTGCAAGTAGTGGAAAACACAACTGGCTGGAAGGACGGACGGAAGCTGGAGGACGTGGAAATGCTGGGAAATGTGAATTTTGGAGATAAAACGAGGTGAGCTTGCCTCTACCCAATGAATGAGAATATACACACGGAGAGAGAGTCTACGGTACGGTCATAGAGACAGAGAGAGAGACAGAGAGAGAGAGAGAGAGAGAGCAAAAGGAACGACGAAGGGTATATTTTGGGCTGTATATCCTCAACGGTGCGTCATACTGTACATAACCATTGGGATACAAAGCTCGACTGGGAATTGTACATCGAAAGAGAGGGAGTTGGAGAGTAGGAAGAAAAGGAGAGCGAGCAAGAAAGAAAGAAGGGGAGAAAGAGAAGGAGAACTCAACTGGAATCCAAAAGTGGGAAAAACTCGGAGAAACGTGCGACTGCGTACCGTTCCCTTCCTTTCCTTTCTCCTAATACACAAGGCAGAATACAGAATACGTACGTACATGGAGAATAGAGTAGAGAGCACACAGTCACAGCACCAGGAGAGGAACAAACGGGAAAGAAAATGAAAATGAAAACGAGGACCCAGTTCGATAACGCCCTTCTGTTCTATTCTCTTCTACTCTCTCTCGCTCTCTCTCACTTCTCTCTTTTGCTCCGTAATGTCGTATGTGTGTGAGTGTGTATGTTGTCGTTTTTCCTTTCCTCCTCGTTTTGATTCTCCATTCTCATGTTTGCTGTGCTGTGCTGTGCATACTTCCTAACATATGTAATACGTGTCGTTATACGTTTATATGTATGCATTTTATGTAGGTACCTACACTTAAACTTGTACTTTTTACACAGTTAGCTGTACCTTGTATATGATGATGGTGATGTTTATGTTTATGCATATTTTGTTCAGAGACTTTTCCTTGAGCATCACCAAGCATAATGCATAATGTGCATATTGTATGTATATGTATATGCTATAGGATAACATGAACTGCAGTGTGTGTATGTATGGGGACAGAAGTTTGTGAGTTTGTGATATTCTTCTGTAGAAATAGAGTGTTTTCATATGTGTGTATGTATTGTGTATGGAGCCCGCGGAATGTGAAGGCTTACGAGGAAGAGTGGGAGAAGGAGAGGGAAAGGGAACGGGAGAGAGCGACAAGATATACGGAAATGACTCGAAATGAAATGAAAGGGAAAACTCTGTGGTTTTTCAACTACCTAAACGATCCAACTCGTCCTACTCATTGCTTTTACTTTTGCTTTTAGCTCGTCATCCTCTTTCAACTCTTCTTTCTCTAATATTCTTCTCTGCTCTGTGCTATATACGTGTACGTGCTCCCATTTTCCATATTAATATCAAAAATGTCCCGGCGACTGTGACTGTGACTGTGTGAGATGCGTGATGTGATGTCGCTGTGGCCATGTGTGTGGTCCTTCCTGGTAAAGCCTGACCGTGAGCAGAGCATCAAGTTCAAATGTAATTTTAGTCATTTCAACTCATTAAATAGAATACCGCGGCATCACGTCACCCTCACTGCTCACTGCATGCTCACGAGCCAAGTCAGTTGTCCACGCATTCTCGTTTTTAAGAAGAACGGCTTTTATTATTGGGTTTAATGTAACGGCAAAAATATGCAGTACATGTATGCATTATGTATGTACTGAACTGAGTTTTAATAAAACGCAACTTGTAGAAAGTTGGGGGAAAATTACGATCTTAAATGCATAGCAACGCGGTAAAGTCGAGTTAGTCAAAACAAACAAAATCTAAGACGAATTCTAACAATTATAGCCTTGGCTTGAAAATTCTTAAATCGAAACTAAAACACAAGAACCTTCAAGTGTCCAAATTTTATGTGTGGGAGAGGACGACCGACAGTTGGCAGTCAACCCTTGTTTATATACAAATTCTAATGTAAAATTTGAAGCAAGGCTGACCTTAAGTCTATTTAGCTCAGTCTGTCATTTTTCAATTTTCCTCTGTAAAACGTGGGCGCCGCTGCAATGATACAATGTACGTACAATGTGCATCGTGCATAGTTTCCGGCATAAAGAGGAATAAAAATAATACATGAGGAGGAAACAAAACAAGAGGCTAGCTCAACTCAAATTACATGGAGACATGAAAGGAGGAACTAAGGTTGAAACGTCAAGTTGAGTTGAAGGAGTGGGACCGATGTAAAGTCCAAGTCCAAAGCAAGTCAAAGCCCAACATTAGTGGATGAAACATGCCATGCCTAAACCTAGCTGGAGAAAGAAGGAGGAGGGGAAAGAAGCAGCAGCAGCAGTAGTAGTAGTAACAGTAGCGTAGCATTGGATGGATGGAGGGTTTTTGACGAAGATAAAAAGTGTAGAACTACATACTCTGTACAACGTAGAAGAGTAGTTTGAGTTACAAATGCGTCTATGTATGTATATTGTATAGATAGATATACACATGCATTGTAGAGCAAACATTAGTAGGAGTTGACTGCATGCTGTATGTATGTATGTATGCCTGTGCACAATGTACAAAGTTATGGCATGGTGTATGTTGTATCTATGTATATTGTATATAGTTTTGTGGTGGAAAAGTACCCGAGAAAAAAGGAGACGAAAACGAAGACCAAGAAGAAGTAGAAGAAGAAAGAGACATTTCATTCGAAAACTTTTCCTACTTCCCCTTCCATCCCAACAAAACATATATGTACATACAATGTACAGTGTACAAGATACAAGAATAGGCAAGTAAACTAAATACATACATGCATACAGTAGTAGTAGTAGCAAAGAAAGTTCAGTCGAGTTAAAGTTGGAACCCGAATCTCGTGGACTGATTTGCATAAATATTTAAGCTCGTTTACTCCTCCAATATGCAGTCCCTTTTCCTTTTTGTGTACACATTGTACGTGTATATACATATGTATGTATGTGCCTCCTCTATTTTTTACCCATCCAAATTACAATCAGCATCAGATCAGAACGAGACAAAAAGAGAGCCAAGCTTTATTCAGATTGTTCATTGTTCATGCATCTCAGCCTAAACCCAACTGCAACTGCACAATTTTTCCTAACTACTCATTGCGTCTTTCCAAAATTTAAGACATTTCTGCGGGTATATTTAAACAATTTTACAATTACAACCGTCTAAAATGATTGAACTTTATCTTTTCTTCATCCGCTTCAAGTTCAATCAACTTTTGTACTTTGTACTCTGGGGTTCAAAATCGAATAGGTATGAGCTTGAACTTCAAACTTTGTTGAAAGAATTTTCTGGTTCCTTGCAAAGGTAAAAAAATACACACATTTAGTATACATACAGTCTGTGCATTGCATACAGTCAGAGCACTTTATATTTAAAATCCATATCAATGTATTTATGTATGTATGTTTGCCCAAAGTCTAGTCTGCAGATGAGGTAGATGATGGAAATGAAAATGGGAATGGAAATAGCGTGTCGATTATGTCTTTCAAAAATAAATAGTACAAAATTAGATTTTGCTTATGCAAAGACAGAAATTGGAAATTGGTTGGTTCAGACCCAATAATAATAAGTCAAGTCATAATGGTAATGAAATGTTTAATGTGCTGGAAATTATCCGTCTCGTCTATGTATAATGTTCAATGTTCAATGCACATCTATACAAACCATTAGTAAATACATAGTCCATCATTTTGAGACTGAGATAAATATTATGGTATGGTAAAAACGCAAAGGCTGAATTCAAATCCAAGTGCAAGTCCAAGGACTCAGACCACCAAGTACTAAACTCTTATGTATGTATAATGTATAATAATGTGTATGCTGCATACACATTTTACATACTTTTAAATGTACTGTACTGTACTAGCTTTGAACTTCTGCAGAAAATGAGGTGTGAAAAATGGGTTTATTGCACACAGACTTGCCATTATGTTTAAGTTGCATTTCTTCATCCCGACGAGCAGAGCTCACTCTTCAAGTATAGTGACACAAGCATAAACACTCGAGCATTTTCCAGGATCCTCTTCTCTCCCTCTCTCTTACAATAATAGTGTTAGAATAACAGTAATAGTTATAATAGTATGAAATGGAGCTCTTGGTTCTTTTCACAGTACATACATACATTCATACAAGTAAGGATTATAATATTGTACGTACATCGTACATATTGCCACTCGACACACATTTTTAGCCTCAAGCTTGATTTTGACGTGGAGTATATATAAGAACGTCAAAATCAAAACTCTTGCCAAAATATTTGAAAATACATATTTCTGGAATTCAAAATCTTCCCAAACGCATATGTATACATTGTACATATGCACAGAGAATCGAAGCAAAGTATAGGAAAAGAGGCAAAGTCTCAATTTTGACGTCACTGCGTCTAGCGGCTCGCCCGAGTCTCGGTCTAGAGAGTTGAACTTGCAGGCTGAAAAAAAAATTGTGGCTTTTGCAGCCTTCAAGTTTGATATTGTTTGACTTTGACTTTTTCCCTTTTCCTCGGCTTTGGATCCACTTGCTACTTTGAAAGTAAACGCAAGGAAACGAAAAGTGCTTCGACCGCCTCTCTATTCCCCATTCCGCTGCCAATACTAACAAAACTGTAGAAATATGTATGTATGTACAATGTACAATGTACATAGGAAATCAGATTCAAGCCACACCAAACAAAGTCAAAGTCAAAGTGAAGGTAAAACCAGAGCAGAATCAAGTTCGGCCCAAAGTTAAAACAGTCGGTAGGTATTATATAGATTAGATTGAAAGAGCAAAAACCCGCATTCGGATTGACTATTGATTTGCACTCTCGGACAACTTTGTTTCCCGTGCACTATACATACAATTTACGGTATGTGCGTTCTTCTGCTTTATTCTGCATTATGTTATATGAACACATAATACACAGCTATGTATGTATACGTAAAACACCCGCATTTCCTTTGTTTTTATTTTATCCAAAAATCTAGACGTTTTGTTGGCTTTACTTGAATTTTTTAAATAAAAAAATTACACAAGTTTTAAGCGTATGCATACTGACATTTTCATGTGCCCTATGTCTATATATAATCTTGGTTATAATTTAATAATAATATTAAAAAAGATCAATCATCTAATCTAACACCAAGTTTTATTAAGTGGAACTCCATAATTTTAATTTTCATGTTGTTATTACCCTAAAGCGGAAGTAAAACCGAAACCCTTTTCTCTACTGGATTTGTCTTTGAGCTGTGAGCTTAATGTGAGTATAAGGAGAAAGGAAGTCGGCAAAGGAAAGGTGACGGGGTAGCTGCTGCTGTCTTTCATTCCTGTGTTTGACTTTATATAAAACCAGAGGGAAACCATACTTGAGCCGTTTTCAAAGACATCACGGGTCGCAAATCGTGCTCAAAATTGCCCTGTGGAATTACCATCAAAGGAACGCATTTTGTACATAATATTCAAAGGAGACATCATTATTCGCGGTGGCCATTCATTTGATTTTGATCCTTGTGCGTCTGTCTCTGTCTGCGTGTGAAGGAGTGTGTTTATATGTATTTGTATGTATTTATACTTGTATTTGTGTTTGAATTTGTCTTTGAATCCTGTGTGTTCAGTGTTCAGTTTGAAACTGATGTTGATCCTGCTTTTGCGAATAATGATGGTGGTGTTGATGATGGCTTCTTGGAGTTTGGCACTGCCTGCGTGTGGTCGCTGATAAATATAATACAAACGTACCAATATACGAAATGTATGTGTATGTATGTATAATGTATAGATACACTCATAAATACATGGAAAGCGGCCACAGCTATAGCTACAAATGGACCTGGAGCTTTTAACTTGATGAGCTCGACTCACGAACAAACAAAACAAAACAAAACAAAAAAGGAGGCAGTCGTCGTCAGCCAGCCAACAACTACATAGTTCAGTACATATAATATGTACATACATATGAAACAAAACATTGCAAGTTGAGTCAAAACTCAAGTGAACGGAACTGAACTCAGCTGACTGCTGAGGAATGACTTTTGAACAATGAATTTTCCTTCCACCTTCTACTTACTACTTACCGGCTAAATTATATTGGCTTTTGCTTCTCTGATCTACCGATGAATTGTATGATATTGGGCTTTTTCTGGTATATAGTTACTATAGGCACTCAAGTTTACAAAGTTGGCTTATTATAACCATGAGAAAGCTTTTATGAGGGAGGAGGATTCATGAACAAG
>JAQIVE010004334.1:0-14753 GCA_034698285.1 Sminthurinus bimaculatus | reverse complement strand
GCAATTTGCTTTTTAGGTTGCCCAAGACAGTTATGCTGCACTTCCAAATTCAAATCAAAAATGTACAATAAAATTTAAATTAGTCAATGAAATAACTCCTTTTGATGCCGTCAACATTCAAGTATACAATACAATTATTAGGCACTGTATGAGAGTTTTGGATCTCACACAGATGGGACGCCATTATTATGACCATAATCAAGCAGTTATTAATGGTCAACATCGTCTTGAAATGTGGCCCGGTAAGCCTTTCACAGCGGACAAGACTAATAATATTGTAATACATAGATTGGCCAAACTAAACAAATACGCGAAACCTCAGTATTCTTTGTATTACCTATAGATTTGACGATTTTGTTTGAATTGTTTGCAATGAAGTTCAAATTTGAATTTCTCTGTATAGAAATATTTTATTAATTCAAAAAAGACATTATTTAAACTTGAGCGAAACATTTAAAATATATTTACAGGTTACAAAACATCCCTTCGTCAACATGAAAGAAGTCTCATGCTGTGTGTCGAAATGACCAATAAAGTGTTGAGGCAAGATACTGTCTATGATTCGATGAGAAGAAATCAGTGGAACCAGGAAAGGATAGAAAAGGAGTTACTCGGCCAAATCGTAATGACCGATTATAATCGGAAAACTTACAGAATCGACCAGATTGCATTTGATGAATCTCCACAAACAAAGACATTTGAATTTCGTTCAAGGGATAATAGCGATGTGCGTCAAATAAGTTTAGTGCAATATATGCAGCAACAGTATCAAAAAAATATTACAAACCATCAGCCCATTTTGTATTCCCGAGCTAAAAAAGCGCAAATTAGGAGAGGTATGTCCGAAAAAATTGCTCTTGTACCAGAATTATGTCGGTTAACCGGGTTAGCAGATGATCATAGGAAGAATTTCACTCTTATGAGGGTAATAAACAAATTTTAAAATTAAACATTTCATTATGATTGCTGTATTATTACACTGTAGTATTGTATATATTATAATATATTAAAGCATTTTCTCCTCCAGTTTAAGCTGTTGCCATAAGTTATTAACACATTATGACGATTAAATGTTCGTTACAGGAATTAAATAACACACTCCAGTTAAATCCTAACAATCGTGTAAGAGCAATTAATGGATTCTCTGCCAGGCTTCAACGAGCCGGAGTCCAGGAGAGTGTTTTGAGCGAAGTAGGCTTACATTTGAGCAATCAATTGGTACAATTGGAAGCCAGAAGATATAACCCAGAAACAATCCTGTTTGGTGAAGGCGAATGGTATATTTATTCAAGCAAAGTTACTTTTAAAAAATTATGTAATAATGTTATGTTTGAACAGGATTATGAAATGTGCATAATTATTTTCGAAAAATGTAATGTTAATATTATTTATTGGTATTCATTCTTTTCTTTTGCAGGACGATGAATGGGCAACAAAGATATGATTGGATTGCCAAGCAACAAAGTATGTTACACGTTTTGTACTTACTTATTTAAAATTATACTCAAAATGCTTACATTTGTTGATGAGTACAAGCGATTGGAGTTTTACTTATTTCGGCGATTATAATCGGTTTTATTACACACTGAATTTAATCATTTGGCTTAAATGACTCAAGTTTTTTTGGATTCGTAGTAAACTGGAAAACTTTAGCCCTTTTAGCCGTATGAATGAATTCAACGTAATTAACTGATTTGATTTTTACGATTTCCAGCCTAAATAAATAGATACATTATTATCACAAACATTTATGTATTTCTCTTTTATTTTTTAGCTGTTCCAATGAGGAAGACTGTAATCTTAAACGAATGGGCTGTTATTAGCCCACTTAATCGTTCAGATTCCTTTGTTAGAATGATCATTGCTAAAGCCCGAAATATGGGATGTCGAGTGAATAATAATTATGATAAAGAAGACATAAGACCGAATAGCACCGCCAAAAATTATGTTGATGCTATCGATCAAGTGATGGCAAGGAACAAGCAGAATATTCAAATGCTCGTTGTCTTTTTACCCAGGCAAGACGAAGCGCTTTACGGTGCAATTAAAAGACGTTGTTACATTGAGTTTGGAGGTAAAACATACCTTAACTATTTATTTTATACGGTTAAACTAAATTTTGCGCAAACATTCTATGAACAAAATAGTTAACAAACTTATATTTTATTCTAATGTACAAAAATATGTTGTTTAATGTTTGTGCCGTCCGTTTGACAGTACCGTCCCAATGTGTCCAAACAAAGCACGTTGACGCTAAACCTGGAAAAGAGTCCGCCCAGTCTGGAGTCGCGGTCAAGCTAGCTGCTCAAATATGTTGTAAACTGGGTGGCATCCCATGGGAGCTTAAAAAGTAAATGGTTATTTTCGTTAGATTTAATAACATTAAATTTAACTAAAATTTTAATCTAATTTAGATTCGATAACATTCACTTTAAATTTTAAAATGCAAAAACGTTTTTAATAGTACTTCCTTGATTGACCTTGACCTAATTTTTTGAACAGCTTACCGAAGAGTGTGATGGTCGTGGGATTTAATATTTCTCAAAGCGGTAGAGCTCTTGGGACGTCATCTCGATCTAAGGTGGGGGCGTTGGTTGCGACAACAAACGATCCAATGTCACAGTTTTTTTCAATTGTGGTGCCGTTTGGAAGAGACGAAACATTGTCGTCCCTTTTACATCAAAAAATGTCATGTAAGCCTTCAGATACATAGTTATTTAATGATTTTTGGATGCATCTACACATTATCACAACATAATTTTCTATACAAAGGTGATTTTATATAATGCAGGGTTTTTTAGATTGTTTAAAGTTTGATTTTCATTATTTTTCTTTGTTCTAGTAATACTTGATGGATACCGACAAAAAAATAGCGGCCAATTTCCTAAAAGAATTATATTTTATCGAGACGGAGTCGGAGAAGGGCAGCTTCAAAGTGTTGTTGATACTGAAATTATTCAGATGAAGGTAACATACTTTTTTTATGGAATGATACATTACGCAATATCATAATATGAATATCACATTATATGTAGGTATAATATGTATACGTTTTTTCTGATGAGTAAATGATCTTTTATTTCTTGTTATTATAATATTATAGGACACGTTAAAGTCTGTGTGTCCTACGGATAAAATTCCGCAGTTTACTTTTATTGTGGTTAACAAAAGGATAAACACAAAATTCTTTGTCAATGAAAGAGGGCAGTTTGGTAACCCAGGTCCAGGTACATGTGTTGATGATATTGTGACTCTTCCGGAACGGTAAGAATTTTTTGTTTCTGTACTGTATTATATTTATATTGATTGAATTTCAAATGATATTAGTATATGCGTCTTATGAAGGGGATAATTTTTTTATCCTCATAGATTTCCTTTACTGCAGACGTTCATGTAGTCTTGTATGTTTATTCCTTACAGGTATGATTTCTTCTTGGTCTCTCAAACTGGAACGGGACAAGGGACAGTCAGTCCTGCCTCGTACAATGTCATTTGCAACGAATCTGGTTACTGGGATCAAAAGGACGTACCTCCGCTAGCCCCTTATTTTCTTCAAATGTTGACTTACAAGTTATGCCACATGTACTATAATTGGACGTCAACGGTAGCTGTCCCATCAGTATGTCAGTATGCCCATAAACTGGCTTTTCTGCAGAATATAATGCAAAAGTGTGGTGCTGCAGAAGGTATGGAGGCAAAAGCCGGATTATTTCATAATTTGTATTACTTGTAAACAAAAAGTAATTCACTGTTTTGAAACCCAATGAACAAAATGCTGATCGACATCGGCTTTGCACTTTAATATATTTTATCAAATAAAATTAAATACAATTAGGGGTTAAAATTGGATATTCTATAATCTATAACATAGCGCATAATAATAAAATATGTTAAATATGTATGCTGTTAGTCATATATACATGCATGGCACAACGACTGTATGTCTCCCACAAATATCGACGTTTCACTAATAATGTATTGGCAATAGAAATGTGTGGTTTTTGGTGGAGCACGATCAACTATAATCATTTTAAAAAATATATTATTTTATTATGCATGTACAGTTTAATTAAGTTAAGTATACGTAAATCATTTATTTAATGACGTCGAAATGGCCACAGGCCTTACAACCACAAGATTAAAATATGTAAAATATGGATACATTGTTACATAGTTATTTTACTTTAGAAAAATATTAACATCTTTCTCTCGTGTTCAGTAACGTTTTGTAAGTATGTACCTCATGCTACTATAGTTAGATTAAATGTAAATCTCAATTTGCAAGTCTCAATTTTGCATTTATATTGTTTATATGTATGTATTGGAATAGTATTTATCAACATTTACTTGCCATGTATTACGTATGTGTATACTTGCAATGTGACTTCATCAGTCAACCGAAAATAATATAAGTAATGTATTTTAACGGAAGTGGTTATTTTTTAATTGGTATTTATATTGACCTTATGAAAATTGTTGTTATTATTGTAATGTCACTTTAGTTTTTGGTACTGAAAAGTAGATATTTATATTGTGGATTTATGACCTTAGTATTATATATAAATATTTTTAATACAAATATGCCATTATGGAAAAATGACGTGCATGAAATGCATGTTTTATACCTATTTTACAGCAAATATAACTGAATTTATCAAAGTACATTTTTATAAATGCAGCAATGTTACAATATATTTCGGTTATGTAATTACTTGTGTTAAGTATGTATAATTGTTTTAGTATTTTGGGTCGGTTTTAAACATTGTTAATAACTTGTATTAAGCGTTACCATAATATTAGAGAAGTTTTACAAACTTGAATACAAATTAAAGGTTTCTGTAGTTTGTGAGAAAGGATGTATAGATTTAGCATTGCTGAATTGTTATCGAAATGGGATGTGTTATCCTACTTCGACAATACTTTGAAAATTCTAAGGTTAATTTCAAAGTTTTACATAAGCTCTCTAAGGCCATACCAGAACCGTCTATGCAATGAAATATAATAAATAAATAGTAGTCAGTAGTACTATACAGCCATATTGGGCAACATGCTACATTTTCGTTTCAGTACATACAAATTTATTTTGTTGCATTATCGTCGGAGGTATATTATAATGACTGTGAATTATTTATTTGCTGATTTCTTTCGCAACTGTGATAATTCCGGCATATGTTTCCTCACCTGTAGGAATTATTTGTTCTGGAGGTAAAACAAAGCCATAGGAACCCGTGTCTCTTAATTCGACCGTGTAGACGTACGTGATATTAAGTTTTCCTTTTGCCCAGTCCCTTGATGTCCCTGCACTCTTATCTGAAGAAAAAACAAGTTAGATTTATGAATTGTCATCTGGTTTTGTTAGTTGGTGCTAAAATGAGTTTTTTATATTTCTTGTAACATACATAAAATATTTGCAGAGGAGCCGGTCTTATATTTAGTCCCATGAAATGTTTCTAGAGCCGCAACGGCCTTGTCCGCTAGTTCTTTCTGTAGAAAGCGTCACAAATTGTTCATTAGATACTAATTACTTGCGAGTGCATTTTACCTCCCAAATACTCAATCGAGGTTGGGAGGAAAATGGTAGCCTTAATGTTTTTCACTTAATCGGTACTAAATATTTATTTCTCAGTAAAATCTATTAAATTCATTGAGTAGGTATACCATTTGGTTGTAATTGGCTGGTAAATCAGTAGACCAGCCCCAGGGGGTCATCCATAACTGATTGATATTTATGTAGACAAATGCAAGTGAAATTCATAAAAATTCAATTCTTGGTTAGGTTATATTGACATTAAAAATGCGGGTTACGTTTTTCAAATTTACCTGGGAATAGGAATGTGTCGTAATGAATGCCCGAAGGTTTGGAATTGTAGGAACATAATCGCGAACTGCACGAGATTCTGGGTCAGAAAATTCGACACTTCCGGAGAAAGTATCGGAACAAGGATTGCTAGAACTTCCCTCTTCGCCAAAATGAAATCCAAAGTTCCTGTGGTTTATATCGAATTATTATTTATGATAAAACAGAAGTTTTGTATCTACATTATAATTTAAGAATAAATAATTTTCTGACTGGGTATATCAGTATAACAAAGACTTAGGCTAACCGATTTAAATCTACTCCAAAGCATGATGAGTTAGCTTGAGCCGATCTGGACTTTCTCCACAGACGATCTGTTTTTCTACTGTACTCATAACCATCAGGATTTATAACCGGTAAGAAGTAAAAATCCACGGCGTTCAAAAGAGCAGAAGTATTCGTGGTTAGAAGCTCATTGATTGTATAGGTAACTGTACCTAAAATAAAAAAAACGATATAAAATATCATTTCCCCATGTGTAACTCATTTTGATAGACATTACAAATATTAGGTTGAAAATATGTATGTTAGCAACAAGGCATTATTGTTGCATTTACGTACTGGTTGAAATCCATTCTCGGGCATGTATAGTTCCATCAACCCTAAAGAAAAAAGCATTTCAGAATTTCAAACTTGTACTTATTTTTTGTACTTCTTTTTTATTATGAGAATATTTATTACTATCGTCAAAGGACTTTATGCATGAGGAATTTTAAAAAATCCAGTTTTTAACTACCAGATTGCTGGTTTTGTATCGTTTCCGTTGCGACCTGTCGAAATCTTGACAACTTTGAGGGTTCTATTTTCAGTACTTTTACCAATGTCAATGACCGTCACAAGACTGGAGTTCCTTTCTAATTCTTCTAACCAGTTGTAGATCTAGTTACATAGGTAAATTCACAACATAAAATGCATAATGACAATTTCTTTGTTAATCACAGTTTCGCAACTAAATAATATTTATAAATTAAATAATTCTTTCCCCATCTTAATTACTGTTTCAAGAGATTGATAGTCGTTCCAGTTCATGCCAGTGCCGTTGGCATTCAATGTTCTGCTACGATCCTCTGCAACAATACTGCAAAACGCAAAATAACGTTGAAATTCGTTTTTGTTACTTGATTCATACTTGCATTTCACATTTCACACCAATCCAAATGTACCATAATAATTTAACGCAAGTAAATGCAAATTATGCCCCTCACCTTTCCAGATCGGTAATCATGAATGAGTAGGAAATGTCATTGGCGTCTAAAATATTTTGCAAACTTTCCAACTGCTCAGGGGCGGCCATTACGTCTGCAAACCCACCTAATTCTGGACCAGACCAAAAATCAAAATTGGCTTCATATCGGAGTTTTGAAAGAAATTGAAGCTTATCAGCCGTAGAAACTTCTGCCCTCAGAACTTTGTAACTACATAAAAGAAACAAGTATAATTAACAAAAATTGAATTTCCGTTTCACGTAGCATGCTGTTTTTGTTTTGAGCACAACATAACAAAATAGTATACCCGTGAAATCGCCTTATTTCTGAGTTAGCCCCTTGGAAAGTTAGCAGTGTAACTGCTGCAAGGAGCAGACAAAACTTCAACATGTTTGTTCTACTGTGAATTTGTTTTACAAAATTCCGGTTAAAAATCAACACGGTAGAAGTTGATGGCAAAATAAAAACACTTTTTATACTAAACCCATTTTATTAACTTTCCACCAAATAAAAGGTTAAAAGCTTTCCAACTTCAAGTTTCATCATATCACTGCTATCTTGCATCAATTATTTTCAATGTTTATTTATCAATTATTTCTGACAGCAAAGATAAACGTTTAGCTTTCGAGATTATTTTGCAATGAAGTAAATAATAATTAATAATATTGTTCGTATTATAGATGGAAAACCCGATGCAGATTTTTTTAGCCACGTGAATCACATACATATATACTTATAACTGGAATCAATCCGCCCTCTTGAACTTTCGATAACAAAAATGACAAACGACACGAAATATCAAATGGGAAATGCTAGAAAAAATCAACACTTGTTATCATTTTACAATGGTTGTTTTTTCTGTAAATTCGTTTCACTTGTCTCTTTATTTATTTACTCCTCGATATTGGGTGCAACATTCGAATTCAATGTATGAAAACTAACACTATTGGGAAAGTGTGTGATTGTAATGTTTTGAAGATTTTGTGTAGACTGGAGAAAACTTCTAGTCAACTCTATATCTGCCATTCGACCTCCGAAAAAATCAACCGTTTTCATTTTGGGGAGAGTCGTCAGTGTTTTGATCCAATCCAACTGGACAATAAATCTATGCGCTGACGACGAACTCAGCACAAGTCGTTCCAAGTTTTGAAACTCGTGAAGCTTCTTCCCCAGCAAGTCAAGTTGCCGAGAATTAAATTCCTCGCAGTAGAGTTCAACATGGACCAGAGTGTTTGGTAAGTGGTTCATATTAATGATGGCTCCGCAGGATCTCCCCTGTGTTTGCTTGAGCTTGTCTCCCTTGACATGTTTAGTACCCACGGTAATGTTGACGTATAGATTTTCCAGTACTACACATTTACGGAAGATTTCGCAGTTCAACGTGTACAAACTGTTGTACTGACAAGGTAAAACGTGGTTGCGAATAATACACGGGTAAATGCCGATGGACGTAAGGGTTGCAAAATTATTCGAAATGCAGCTCATAATCCTCGAGTTAATAAGAGGAGTGAAGGGTCCAGCAGTTGAACCACTGCAAGATAGAGTCTTGAGAGCTGTTTGAGACTTGAGAATCGGGTCAACGCCATGTGTGTCTAACCCAAATACAATAGTTTGCAGTTGCAGGGGTTTTAGTTCTTCTTCAATGTCATTTACGCGCACGTCGTCATTTTCATACATTTTAAAACCTAAAATAATGTAACCATAATTGTGTAAAACAACACCATTGATAATTTAGAATGTCATAGTCATTTTAACAGAGATATACATACATAAGGTGTAAAATGCAAAAAGAACAAAATAACGGTTTTAATTTTTCCACTACTGTTAAATAACTGTTATACCTACTCCGCCGATCGAGAGGTTTTTCAAAGTTGCGCAGTTTTTCTGTAGAAATTGAGGTATTACAGGAAGCATATAATTTGTTGACGAGGTTTTGCAGTGTGAATTTGAATTTACGGAATAATTTGCTTTGGTCCCATTTTTTGACAGGAATTTTCCACTAGAATTTTGCAACGTTGTCCCCGCTCCTCCTACTTCATTAACACAAAGACCGCTGGGTCCTTGAAATGTAAACGACTCCAGTTGGCTGAATGTTACATATTTTGTGAGAAATCTAACGAGCCAATAATCGTACTTTGACAATTTCCTCGTCCAGTTGTGAATATCCAACTCTTTCACCCCTTGCACTTGAATTGGTTCAAATTCGATTTCTTTCCATTTTTCCAACTTTTCAACGTTCTTTGTGTTTTCATGTTTTATTTGAGAATCGACTTGTGATTCTGTCTCCTCACTCTCGTTTAAGTTTAAATTAGTACATGAGTTTTCACTAGAAGTCCGCTCCTTCTGCCTATTCTTCTTTCCTTGCCTCCCTTTTTTGTCTAACGTGAGGTCTGAGAAGGTAATTGTGCGTAAGTTGAGACAATTTCGGAGGAAACAAATGACATTAGACAGCAGTGTAAAACGAGAAAAGTTGACCGATGTTAACGTATAAAGACTGTTGACGAGATGATTTGTTGTAAATTCATAACCACAGCGGTCGACAGTGATCGAGCGGTACGACGTATTGGCCCACCTTGTACCGTTAAAATTCGACTGAGTTATGACATGTGCATCTATTATGTGCAGGGCTTTAGGTTTCCGCGATTGCTCATTCTCATCCTCTGCGTATTCTTCATCACATTCTTCCACTTCTTCGTCATTTGAATTGGCAATTGTCGTAACTACTCGGGGTTTTTGCTTCGCTTTATCTTTCCTGTCTGACAAATCTACTTCTTGATTGTCGTCTGGATCGTCTGCGCTCAATTCATCGTTTTCAGCGGCATTGAGCAGCGTGTAGTTGTCGTAGATGAGCTCCTGTTGCGCTGCCAAATTAGTCTGATCATCTGCAAAGTCCAGGACATTGTCCGTACTTGAGACGTATAGTTGATGATTTAGACTTAGATCTTGGTCCGACATTTCACAAAAATTTTGAGAGTTGCGGCTCAGACTCCTCTTCACACTCAAAATTGCCAACAATATGCAATATTTTCCTCGTGTCGAAGGTCTTCCGGCGACTACAACAGCAATAGATACCTAGAATCAAGAATACAGAATAGAAAAGCTACCTGATGTCTATACCGCTACCGACATGACCGATGAGTACCATAAATATACACCTACAGATTCCTCGTTCCTCGTGCTTCATGATCAACCGCATAGCAGTCATTTAATTTTTAATTTACTTGTGCTTTGGTCTTGTGTTGTTCTACTGTACCTATAGCTACGATATAAACTAATATATATTTTATCTACATGGCAACAATAAAACTGTATTTACTGTATACTGTGAACTCTCTGTTCTGTAATATTGACGGAGAAAACAGACGAATGCATTATGCTAACGATAAGTAGGTCAAGGGATCCTTCCTTGTAGGACTGTAATCGAATATTCTTTTGATTCTCGATCGTTTCTACTTAGATCGAAAATTCCTTTGATTTTTGATGTCAATATATAACAGTCACCAAGTTTGATGAAAAAGTTGACTTTAAATCCAATATGTATCTAAAAGATACAGTCGAACGATTATAAAATGTTACCTACCTATTTGTTATTGCATTAGAGCTTCGCTCCCTACTTAATACTTAATCTCTCACAAAGCGATAATAGCTTAATATGTAATATTATGATAGTAATTTTTAAGTCAATGAATGGTGAATGAAAACAGACACAAGTGCTGTTCATTCATGAAAGTTTAGAAAATCTGGAACAATACAATTATTAATGTGTGTATGCATCTTTCTTAAATGATGCACGTTAAATGAGGCGATTGTGAGACAAGTTCTTCGTCTTTTCGAAAGGATTGTAGAGTCATGGATGTTGAAAGCTTTTATGTTAAGAGGATTACTTCAAACTTAATTCAGATTAACACGCTCATTTAGACATCTTAATTAATGCATGAAATTTTAATAGAAATGTGGTCTTATTAAATGTCTCGACGTAAACAAGCTAAAATAAGGCACATTATATGTATGCACATTTTGTATACATTTCATGCGTCGGTTTTTGTATTCTTGAATTTGATGGTAGAATGAGAGAGCATTTAAAATTGGAAGAGTTAAAAAATAGAGCAGAAATGTTTCTAGATGCTAGTTCTATATTTTTTTTCTCAAGAAAGCTACCACAGTCATCTTTCTTTCCTTTCATTACCCAGCCTGTTAATTTTAATTAAAAATAAAGACAGTTCAGAATATTGTTAGTTCATGATTGTCTACACTTGATTTCAAACACAAAAAACGAGCAGAAGCTCTGCGTGCAACTGAAAAATCGAAGGTAGATTTTGTCACGCATTGTCAACACACAAATATTTGAGTCGACATTGCTTATACGCAATGTTTTCCAAAGGTATCGGAGCCCTTGAAGAGGAATCTGAAAATTCGAATTCAAAGTCGTCAATAACGCCTCGAAAAAACTGGAGCTTGCTGCAAGAGGAGGTGTCACTGCCGGCTTGTGTCCTCCGTATTCCCAATTACGAACACAACTTAAGCTGGATGAATCAGTTTGTAAACCATTATGGGTTTAAATTGGCACCTCATGGAAAAACAAGTAATACATTCTAGCACTGTGACTATTTTTTTTTTGACACGATTAGATTTTTCTCATTTTATTCTATTCTATGTGTATATGGTTATTGCCCAATAAAACTGCTTTCTTTTTCAATGTTAGCAATGTGTCCCACATTATTTCAAGCTCAGATTAAATCCGGGGGGTGGGGAATCACACTAGCTACTGCTCCCCAAGTTAAAATTGCAAGGGATTTCGGAATACAGAACATTCTCATGGCTAACCGTATTTTTTGTCACTTAATGCATTATAAATAGTATAATATACATATTATATTTCAAATTTATACACACATAAAAACATGGAATTACAATTAAAACTGCAATCATGAACGGAAAAACTGCAACTTACTGCTTGCAGTAAAGATGTTTTAATTTTTTTGTGGACGACCTAGAATTAGTGGGGAAACAAAATATGCAAATAATATCTGACATCCTTAAAGATGAAGAATCTTCCACCAGTAAAGGTCAATTTTCTTGCATTGTGGATTCAGTGGATAATGTACGCAGTCTTGGCTCGTTTTTCCAAGCAAAGAATCAAAAACTTAGAATACTCTTGGAGCTTGGAGTGGAGGGAGGTCGAACAGGGATTCGTAATTTGCAACAAGAAGAGCTAGTTTTGGAAGAAATACGAAAGTGGAGATCTTTAAAACTAGTAGGGATTGAGTTTTACGAAGGAATTCTCGAAACTGAAAGCGACGTTCGCATATTTGTCCAGAGAGCTATTAAACGAACTTGTGAATTATCAAAAATCACCGCATTTGACGAAGTAAGTATGGAGTATGGAGCGTGTGTACGTGCATAATGGATGTGCACACGAATGCGGTCAGCGTGAATCAATGATTTGTTATCATAAATTATCAGTGATTGAGTTGTGTTTATTGCTTTTAGGAAACTGTTTTGCTCACTGGCAGCGGATCCGCATGGTTTGACATTGTATCAGAGGAATTTTCTAACAATATGCCAAAACTCGTCTCACCTTATAAAGTAGAGATCTTACTGAGACCTGGTTGTTACGTAGTTCACGGGCAAACAATGTATGCAGATATCGAACATCGTCTCACGGTCAACGCAATAATTGACGGACCTGGCCTTAGACAATCCCTTGAAATATGGGCGTAAGGCACTTTATTTTTTAGTTGATTGTTAGCCGTACATCTCCTAATAATAGTTTCCCCTGAAATGTGCAGTCGTTTACTATTGTAAACCATTGCTCTATTTTTTTTTCATTTGCAACAATTACTTCTTACTTTAGATATGTTCAGAGCCGACCAGAGCTTGAACTTTGTATAGTTAATATGGGGAAACGAGACGCATTTCATGATTGTGGGTTTCCAGTTCCTTTTCAGTTTTTTCGGCCAGACTGTCACGAAGTAATATAACAATGAACAAAATCCTTTTTTTTTAAATGCGAAATTCTTCTTTTCTAATTATATACATGAACTACATTGAGTAATGGCCTCCGAAAATAAAATGTTTTGTTCAGAAACCCCAAAGGATTTATGGGGATTGGCAAATTCAGAAAATGATGGACCAACATACATTTTTAAAAGTTCCTGTTGATGCAGATATCCAGGTTAAAAAAGAATATAATGATATAGTGGCAGAGTTGAGAAATAAAGTACCACGTCGAAATATGGCGCATAGGGCATCGGCCACGTTATGGCAACTAACGTGTACCTTTTCTTCGTGTTACTGCTTATTTCTCTTTTCTCTGCCCTTCAGATTTAAACCTAAAGACTGTTAATAGAAACAGTTCTTCGGCATTTATCCATACTCCGTTGTACAATAAAATTCCTCATTCTTTCCACATTTTTTTGTAGGTGGGCGATATCATCGTTTTTCAGACCTGCCACGCTTGTACTGTATTGGATAAGTGGAAATACATTTTGGCAGTTGATGATAATTATCTAGTACGAGACATTTTTAAAACTTATTTCTGATAATGTATGTATTTACATGTTACATGGCATGTCTCTGAGCAACTGTGACATATGACAAGGTTCTGTAAAAAAATGTTAATAAAAAAATACATAAACTAGACAAATAATTTGCTTTGACATACACGATGTATGCATTGTTTAATCATGTGTTCGGAGTTCAATGGCATTATAATATCATTTTTTACCGAGTTTTCGCGTTTACCGATAAACTCGGTGTCGTTTTTACAAAGATTTCATTCTTTTTTAAAAGATAAACTTATAATATATTATAAGACACAACAACAGAATAATATTACATTTTACATTTGAATACTTTTTAGATAGTGTACAGACTAAAAAAACATTAAAATATTGCGTAAATACATCGTCGTAAAATACAATGCTTTTTGAAAATACACACACAATACTAACAATAATAATAATATGCTAATTGTAATAGTAATACTCATTATTTTAGTCATTTTATCACTATTACTTTGCATAACAAATGACATCATATTTATCTAAATAGTGTTGCTGGTGTTTGAAAATAAAAAACTCATTTTGTCAGAAATTAACTCGTTATTTCATATACATACGATGCACGTTCTGTTTTATATTTTCTTCTGTACAATTATATGTGCGTATACCGTCAAATAATACATTATAATAAATATATTATATATATATATATATATGTTCAGGATTAGAGCTTGTTTTTTTGCGTGTATGAATTGATCATGCAATTTTTACACAGTCGATACTTACATTGACGGTAGTCGTAATAGTAGCAATATTCTTAGAGTACGTAGGTAATATAATAATAATATTCATAATAATTATCTGATTTCATAATTTTGCAATGGAAATAACTGAAACAGACACCAAAAGTACCCATAACAGACACCAAAAAGATTAAATAGATTTTTTTTTTCCATAACAGACACCAAACATATTTTGAAAGTCGCTATTAGACACCAAACCAGTGACTAAAACAGACACCAAAATTGACTATAATTGACACCAAAATTAATATTTTTATTTCAAGTACATGTGACTACCAATGGATATTTTTTTGGTGTTCCGCGAGTTGACCTACCCTACCCGATGCAGTTTTTTATGCTGATTTCGAATATGAAAATCATTTTCCCGAATGCGCCTTTGTTGAGG
>JAQIVE010004333.1:0-14753 GCA_034698285.1 Sminthurinus bimaculatus | reverse complement strand
CTCAAATCGACATTGAGAGGACTTTCAAATGCATTGAAAGGAAAACAACTATGATGTAAATACTACTTCAAGTCCTTCGGGAAACTTGACACGAGGTGGGCTATTCAGTAATATGTATCCAGAATCTAGTAATAAAACACTGTGGATATAAAGAATAAAGCAACTCTTTAGGTAAAGAATTGTCACAATTACTGAGGTAAAAGCAATTGCAGTCTATTTGTAGTCCGGATTTCGGATATTCGGATGTGCATTTAGTATTTAGGTCATGAAACGAACATTTATTTTCACTCCTAAATCCTAAATATGTATGTATATCCGTTTTCCACCTTATTTTGTACCTTATTTTCATGTCATTTCCAACTAAATTATAGACTTGACGTAAATGCTGTGGTACTTTATAGTTTTATCGAATGCAGTTAAGAAAAAGGTTAATATTTTACGCACAGGTTGCATAATATCATCTGTATTTATCCAATCACCTGAAAAAATGAGAAAATCATGAATCTGATGAAAAATTGAGAAAACTTTAATCAGTGTCCAATGTGTGATAGAAAGTTCAATGACAAAACAAGCACATTTCAAGAATTCCTTGAAGAAGCGTCAAAGATTTTTTTGAAAAAAAGACAAGACTCAAGGAATTTCAGATTTTCATCAGATTTTTTGTGGTTTTTGTGACATGACATTTTGTCGGCGACACATGGTCAATTAAGTTAATTATTGTGGTTGAAGATCGTGTATTAAAGATATTTTCAAATTTGCAATTTATTAGAAGCCGTTATTGCTTGGGACTTTCATTTTGTCATTGTAAGGTAAGACTTTGTATACTTTCTTAAACTTGACTTTCCACATTCCACATGGTTTTTTTAAAAGTGACATTTTGCCATTTCCATCAAGAAAACTGAAATAAAAACATGAAATTGTTGTATTAATTCCTCTATTACAGGTTTTAATTGACTCAATAGTCTTACCAACATGTCTGGAGCTAAGGCTAAGAAGCAAGTAGAAAAACCACAGCAAGAGGACGTTTTTCAAGCTGTTCTGTTGGCTGATAATTTTGAAAACTACATTTTTGGCGAAAAATGTCCATATCTACCTGAAGTAAGTTAAATACAGTAACGTTACAGTAGGAATAGAAATTAAGAATTCTTCGTACGAACAAACGGGGAAGTTAAAAACTGAAACCGGCTTCCATTTTTTGTACCAAAATTTTGCTATTTCGTCACAGTTAAAGGGAGTTGCTTGCTGCTTGAATTGTTGCATGACTACTTCATATGTCACCTAAATAATGTTGTGTGCTGGTCTTACTTATATTTCAGGGACAAATTAAGCTTGCCAACAGAAAGCTGGTGGATTATTCCCTTGAAGCTTTGACTGCCTCTGGCGTGAATGAGATTTTTGTGTATTCCACTCGAAACTCAGCCGAACTTAAAGAACATATAGAGTGAGAATTCTTTACACACATATACGTTTTTTATAATGTATCAAAAATAAATAACCAGAAAAAATTTTGAGACATATTTGATGATGTGTCCAATTTCAAGGTGAATTGTTTTTATTTATTTCTAATAGGCAATCAAAATGGTCAAACTTACCAAACACCATCAAAGTTATTACGTCCGAGGACTCTTTTTCATTAGGAGATGCTCTTCGAGATTTAGATGCAAAGTCAATGTTGAGAAGTGATTTTATACTAATGGAATCCGGCGTAATAACTAATATACCCTTGAGACCTTTACTGGACAAGCATCGAGAAACCGTCAAGTCAGATAAAGGAGCTGTTATGACTCTCGTTCACCGGAAAATGTCACCCGGCCATCGATCAAAATCTAATAACAATAATCCCGTAGTCGTTGTTGATAGTAAAACCAACAAAATTGTGGCCTACAACTTTAAATTAACAGGCAAAAAGTTGACAGTGCCGTTGGTAAGAAGATTTTCATTTCTCTTTCTGTCCTCATAATTTCATATTGTTGTTTATAATCTCAAAATTGTCGCTTTTAACGGAATATTACCAGCAACCAAAAGTGTATTGTAATATTTTATGTATTGTTATTTGTATTATAGGAGAATATGAAACCGGAGATGGAATTGTATTTCGATACATGTAGTTCTGGAATTATGATTTGCTCCTCTTCCGTCCCTCCGCTTTTCACGGACAACTTTGACTTTGCCAATATAGATGATTTTATTCGTGGAATTCTCATTAATGAAGAGATCATGGGAAACTCGTTGTATCTCAATAGAATAGAAAAGGGTTATGCTAATCGAGTCGTAGATTTTCATACATACCAAGGAATAAGGTAAATAAAGATAAAAAGCATAGTATCTAACCCTTTTATGTCTATTTTATGGCAAAATAAAATTAAAGCTGAGACTCTGTCATTATTTATTCGCAGCTTGGATGCTCTACAAAGATGGACTTATCCTTTGGTACCTGATATGCCTTTTGGTGCAGGTTTTATTAATGCCACGTATCCATTTAATTATAATTTCACGTACAAAGGGAGCAACATTAAAATTGGCCAGTAAGTTAGGAAAAAACTATAAGCGATGACTTTGAATTTGAAGTTACAAACTCTTTATTTCCTTTACATGTCCGTTATTAAAACAACAAAATCAAAATGTGAATTTCTTTATGCGAATTTTACAGGGGTGCCGAAGTTGGTCCACTGGTACTAATTGGTCACAATTCAGAAGTAGGGACAAATTCGTCCATTGTCAACAGCTGCTTGGGGGATAAATGTAAAGTTGGTGTAAATGTGAAAATTACCCACTCTTTTATCGGCGACAACGTAATTATCGGGGTAAATACGAGCATAATAACTATAGAGTGATATGTACTATGTACTCGCACACTAATTTTCGCAATCTAATTAATACTATTTATTTATATACTGTCCATTCTCTTTAGTCTATTTTTGTTTTTTAACATCCTTATGATATAATATTTAGGACGACTGTGAAATTCACGAATGTATTATAGCCGATGGAACAACTGTAGCTCGAGGTACGGAACTAAAACCTTGGGTCCTAGTAGATGGTAAAAGTCAAGTCCGAATAGAGCTACCATGCGATCCATGTGACAGAGATGACGACGAATCCTCTGACGAAGAACTACATGTGGTTGGAAATTCTGAAAACGAAGCATCGGACCCTGAAAAGGATGATGACGTTGACTTTAAAAGTAATAATAATTATTATTCATTATTTATGATTGCTGAAATTCAAATGCAATTGGCTTTGAAAAACCAATACTTTCAACCAATGTTTTATTCAATGGGTTCTATTCTAAATTCTAACGTAATTGTTTTAATTATTTTGAACACAGTGTTTAGTACGGAAGTCGTGGATAGTTTGCTTCGAGGCTTTCAAGAAAATGTGGCAACTGAGAACTTAGTACTAGAAATTAACTCTTCAAAATTTGCCTACAATGTTACCATGAAGGATATTACAGTCGCCCTTACAAAGGGTGTTCTTGCTCTATCCATTAAACTTCATCCGGATTTCCACGATAGTTTTCCACTCAAACTTCAATGGGATAAAACTCAAGAGGCAATTTTAAAGTTTAAAGATCTCTTTGAACATTATACTACAACAGTAGAGGCACAGCTAAATTTACTGGCAGCAATTGAGGTTCATATTGTTTATTGTTTATCTGTTAAAGCTATAGTCTGTACATACTCACATTTGGCTAATTTTTATACTAGTAATTTTTTTAAACTATGTATTTATATCCTTTTCATTTAATTGCAGGAATATGCCAACGACTATGTGTATTTTCGCCCTATGCTTATGAGGTCCTTAAAGCTATTGTATGATGAAGAAATTTTAACTGAGGGTGCAATACTAGATTGGCATAAAAATGAATCTTTGTATGAAGCTGGAAATGAACTTCGGACTCTGGTAAGCCCAATTCAATATTTAAATTTCAAATTCTGAGTTATCGTAGTCGTATTTTCTTTTTTTTCATTCGTGTAGTAAGTTATATATTATTTCTCTTTGTATTTTACCAAAAGGTTAAACCGTTTGTTGAATGGCTGAAAACTGCAGAGTCTGAAGACGATGATGACGATGATGATGAATAGGATACAAAATGTAGAGGTACACATCAAATTCTTTTTCTATGTATTGTATTGTGTTTACGCAACACAAAATGTGCAACTTTGTTAGCTTAAGTAAATGCAATTTCGCAGTAACTCGGAATTTTTATGAAATTGGAAAGAAAGATTTATGATTAATTAATAACGAATAATTTTTAAAAATGCAAAACATTTTTGAGTGACTCTATTACACACTACAATTATATATTGTTTATAATGTTTAAAAAAAATTCGGCTAGTGTAAATACTATGCGACCAAATAATAATTACGAGAATAAGAATTTCGAGTCGTCTTTTTTAAATGAAAAAATTAATAGTTTATTTGAAGTTTAATTCGATTTCAACATAACATGCATTGCTGTAGTTCATGGCCATAAACTGTCTCTAGACCGTATACATATAACTTATAGTAGTAATAGTAATTAGTTTTCAGGTTGAGATATAAGTATTGGTTAACTTTATTCTTATTGTTATATATCGCATTCATGCGTTGCAATATACTATATAGGTATCATATAATTAACATGTAATATACTCTATGCCTTTCTTCTTGCCTCAAAATATCCTACATACATACTTATATGTATAAAGTAAGCTTATTTTTTGTGTCACAGTTTTATATTTGTTTAATATTCTTTTATATATTCTACATTTGTACTTTCAAGGTTTTCCAACGTTTAATGAACATTTTAAACGAAGGTGGTAAAACATCACAGATATGTATTGGAATTGGGTAAATTAGGCTCTTCAGCGTCAGTAGTAGTAGCAGTGTCAGGAAGATGATCATATTTAATTTCGTAATTGTCATCTAAGCACACAAAGTAACAGTTTAAATGCCCTTTCCCTTTAACATACATTAGTCCTCTCGGTTCACACTGCACTCCCTTTTGCATCAACAATTTGGCACTTTGCTCAGTAACCTGTAATACGAAAACATTTTTTTGAAGAAATTGATAATATTATCAATCTGAGGTTAGATCCAGACTTTCCATACTACATCTTGTACGTGCTTATTTGAAAAATATATGTATAATATGTTGTACCTGGATTCTTCCTAATGCTCCGGTGGTGTCCATCCTCGAGGCTTGATTGACGGTGTCTCCCCAGATATCATACAAAGGTTTTTTCGAGCCAATCACCCCTGCTATAACTGGACCTGCATCGAGACCCACGCGTAGTTGAAAGTCTTGGAAAGCGTCTTTATTGATACCCTGCAGTTTGGTCATCATTGAAGCTGCAAATTTTGCCAGTATCAGTAGATTTTGGCGCCTTTTTGACAAATTTTCCACGTCTGACTGCGGATTCCCGTGATAAAACATGGGAGGCGCATAACTAAAACAAGGGAGACGAAATTAAACATTGGTTAAATTTAAAACCCAAAATGTCAAGCTTGACAATGAGATACATTTTTTGTGGTTTCAACATAAATTCATAAATACTAATCGTAAGTATTATGAGTTTAAACTGGCTTTGACTTACTCAGAAGCAACCGATGCAGTTGAGGTTCTTCCAGTGTCCCGGACTTCCAAGCCACATGCTGCCATATAAGTACTCCCAATGACTTTGATCTTCTCCACTTCTTCATACTCGACTAGGGCCTGGTCGAATTCCACAATTATTTCATTTAGCAGCTGGAGACACTTTATACCGTGATCATTGAGATCGTTTTCAGCATAAAAGTCCATAAAATTTGGAATAGAGGCTGTAAAATACATTCATTATTATATATCATGACGGTTTTTATTCCTGATATGCATAGCCTTAAAATGGCTAGTTAAAATAAATTCAAAATAATTTAATTATGGATTATCTTCCTCACCAAACATAACCGAGATATTTTGATAGCTTCTATTGTGCCCTTCGCTACTCCGATTAGGATCCATGTAAATTTTAGCTAAATGTCAGAAAAAACGTGAGCATTTTACAAATTTAGATGCGGATTAAGTTCAAGCAGTTTGTAGTAAAGATTAAACAGTAAATTGATGAGCATTTCAAACCTATTTGAAGTGGAAGGATGTTTTGTATAAGTACAGTATTGATCTCATGGGTGAGTTGCGCCTCGCGGTGTTCTTCTGTCAACTTTTTCTTCCATATAAAATCCAGACGATTTATGTATTCCATCTATACATAGAAAATCGGAGAGTGAAACGTCAAGATTGAAGAGATATCTTTTTGAGAATAAGAGAATAACTCTGCTATAATATAATATGTAAAATGTACACTATAGGTCTTACCTGTCGATCCATAAAGTGCAAGTAAAGTACAATTTTTACAAGGTAAATGACATGAGAATAGACCGCGGGTAGAGCTGGACCAGCCCCAAAGCGGTCATCAAATACATTTTTCCGAAAGTGGAACATGGTCAAACTGTAGACGACTAGTGAGATTATACTGGAAATTTAAAGATTCAAAAAACCAAACAAAAATCAGCTCCTTGTCAATTTACGTTCTTATGTGCGGCCATTATATTATATACATAGATGGCTATTTTTTCATAGGTATAGGATTATGCATAAAATGTACATAAATTTTATAATTTTACCACAGAAATAATTTGAGTAGGTAGTTAATACGGAAGAACCCGTTGACCAGGAGAAAGGCCAGAGCACACGAGTAGGTAAAGTACCACGGGGATTGACAGTCCTGGCTATTTGTTGCCATTTCGTCATCCGGGTCGCTTGTTTCAGTCTCTGCGTCACATTCTACCTAATTGTATGTGCGAATGAACCATTTTATTGGGAATGATACACGATGTTCATTTAAAATTTAGTACAAAATATTGTGCCCATTGTCCACTGTATTAAATGATATCTTCAAGACGTATATACAGATAGTATATACTCTATAACTCTATAGTCAAAATGAGGGAAGAAAATAATTTTGGTAATATCGTACCACGTCGATGATGGCAAAAGTGGAGATAAGTATGGAGACGATGAGATAGATAAAGGTGCGAATGAGTAGACTATTGGTCACCGTGATTGAAATATTGTAGAAAAAACGAACAAGGGGACTTTCCGGCTCTGGAATTGTGTCCATTTCTCGATGAGGATCTTTCACACGACTCCACAAATAGCCCCTTTAAAAAGAAAACAAGGAATTAATATTGTACATTAAATTATGTATGGAGAAAATTAGATGAAAAATGAATAACACTGAAAAAAATTATGGTTATTCTCTTACACCCAAACGAAGGGGAAAACGGAGAGTAGGAATGAGAATCCGGTGCCAAAAGCAATCCATAGGACAATGTGATTCTTATTGATGAGGGCCTGGACCACCCCAATACAGAGGAGAACAAAGAGGGCACAACCAATATAGTATTTGAAGAGGGGGTCTCCTTGCTTCTGAAACTGAATCTCTGTCTCCATAGAGTTGAAAGTCATGAGAATTGGGGTCTCATTGAGACTGATGCTACTCCGCTTCCTCCCGCACCACTGGTCCGTCTTCCTCAGCGGCATTTCGTCAATAGCCTTGGCCATCTTCTCGTCCACTTGTGACATGAGGTTACGAAAATTCATGACATCCGCAGCAACCCCATCAGCCCTCGCCAATCGTCCCAGCGACTTTTTCCGGATCATCGAGTCCGCGGACTTGCCCACCGTCGACGTTTGTCTCCGAAGGATGGGAGGGCCTCCCCGATTAAAGATACTTTTGTTTGAAGAAGAGGAGTTCCCATCCTCGTCAAAGCCATCGTCCCCGTCCCCTAAATGGTTGTTATGACCTTGATTGTGACGATTTTGAGCTTCATTTGCATTGGACAAGGGGACAATGAGAAAGGTTTCAATGTTATTCTCCGCCAGATAACTGTCTCGATACTTGCCGTGCGAAGGCTCGTACTCATACTCGTCGCCGAGGAAGTCCTTTGTCTGTTTTGTGATGTGAATTCTTCCCGGTTTGCCCGACTGCTCCATGTGATTTGCAATCGTCACGTCTATGCATAAAAAAGTAAATACATTTAAATAATGCCTTCAATTAGCTCTGTGAAAAAGGTAGTCACTCGAAAGTCGGTAAAAATCTACCTTTACTCCAGATGTCATACTGCCATTTGTAAATGCCGAGAAGGCCTGAGAGAATATTTCCACTGTGGACCCCGATCCTCATCGACACATCCACCTTTAACTTTTCCCTAAAAATACAGAAAAATTGTTGAATTTTTTTGACACTATACAAAAACTTAAAATGCTACAAATATTATGAAAATAAATGAGGAGTGCAAAGTTGGCTGTATGTCTATAAAATAAATACTTGATAACTTTGTTGACATCCTTGATGATCTCAATCATGTCAAAGCCAAGTTGAATACAGTTTTTGGCATGAGTTGGAGTGGGATTTGGCAGACCGGAGACGCAGTAGTAGCAGTCGCCCAGTAGTTTAATTCTCAGACAATTGTGACTCTAAAAAGACAGAATCAGGGAAAATGAACTAAATTTTGAGCGGCGTTAGAAGACTAATTGAATGGTTAAATGCCTGAAAATCGACACAAACTCAGATTTTATAAATTCAAGTTGTATATCGTTGTAAATATAAGTGTATTAGATTATATGATGTATGTGTATATAAAATGTATTTAGCATTTAGTACCGCGGCAGCCTCGTCAAATCGACCAAAGAGCTCATTTAAGGTATCAACAAGCTCGTCCGCCTTGAGTTTAACAGTGAGAGGAGTAAAGTTGACAATGTCTGCATAGAGGATGGACACATTATTGTGTTTCTCCACAAAGAGATCACTGAAAGTAAAAATCTGCATGTAACATCTATATATGCATACTGCAAAGGCCAATTGCAAATAATACTGTGATTTTAGAAAATTATGAAGGTGACAGATAAAATAGGAAAAGAAACACAAGTCACAAGGGCAGTGGTTTGAAAATTTTACAAGTGCTTTTATACAAGTTACCTAAATGGTTTTTTCTGCATCAAAGTTTTGGGCTTGCTTCGATTGCCTGGATGATGATGGTGGTGGTGATGATGATGATGGAAGAGATGCCGGTGCTCACTCACAATCCCATTGGAGCCATTCATCTGTAGTTTTTTCAGCTCTTTGTCCTGCCTCAGGGTGGTGATGGCGGCGAGGAGCTCTGCTTTCACTTTTACCGAAATGTGACTGGGCAAGATGCTCAAGAGAAGTTGCTCCTGTAGAGTATGGACAAAGTTGACATCATCAACATTGCATTGTACACATTAGATTTCAATGTCTAATTAGTGCAATGTAAAATTAAAATAAGCTAATTCAGCTCTACAAAAATTAGATTCGGAAACTATCCCCATATTTATGAATTCGCTCAAATCTGCAATAAAGGATATTTTTTCTGCAAAAATTGCTCGACGCATTTTAGTTGCTTGTCTCATATTATCTCATATCCAATGCACTTAAAGTTCAGCTAGACTAGAAGAAAAGTAAACATATACAGGGGACCTTTCACACCAGTGGAACATTTTCCACAGGTACTCCGTAACATGGGTGCTTTCAAAAGTTTTCAATAATTTTCGAAGGAAAGTATTCCTAAAAAACTATTTCTTCAAATTTCGTTATCGTATTTGGGTTTTCACGAATCATAAACCGCATATGAGCGTGAAAAACTAAAAAGGTCACCCTGTATAGTTTGTGTTCATGTCAAGGTTTTCAATCTATATTTTCTGCCGGATGTGTATTGTGTATGTAACTTGATACATAACTCGTTTGTGACTACACCAGTGGATTTAATTAATGTGTAGTCAACTGATAATGAGCATATTAAATTAAATTGGCTAGCAAAATTAAACTTTTCAACATTATGTATGCTTTTACGCAGTATACATACAAACAGCACTGTTGTGTTTTAGCTGGAAAGCATACCATGTTAATATTTCGATTTAGCTCATAATTTGCTGATTCTGATTTGATCCAATTTATTAAAAATTAAAACTACAACATTTATTTATGCTTGCTTCAAATCAACGTGTCCATCTTTTTGAAAACGTGAGGTGCTAAAAAGCAGCTAAATCAAATAAGAATATTGAATTACACTATTAAACTAGCTTTATGTCCACGTGACACGACTTTCTACACTACAACTATTAGTAGTTGCTAGTTGTGTGTACATTTTAAATGGAAAACTGAAAGCGGAGTGCATTTAAATATAGAAAAAGAAATGTTAAGCAACATTTTCTGCATGCTGTTTAGCAAAAAAAAAATTGTGTAAATATGACAAACCTCTTGGTCTTTTTCGTATTTTTTCTTGATTGTGCTCTTGATGTACCCTCTACGGTCGAGGAAAGCCCGCCGGACAGTAATTTCGCTCAAAAGTTGCGAATACAGTCCCACTGCATTTCCACAAAGATAGTAGACCAGATCGGCAATTATCTACAAAGAAACAGTGATAAAAAAAATACACGTTAGAAAATACAACAAAGACAGGAAGCAAGCTTTAATGTTCTTGAATTTCGTTTTGTGAAGAGTATGACTAATCACAATCACGACTGTATGATTTAGCTTGTGAATTCTACTTGTCTTCGTATTGTCTGTGTACTCATTTTTTTGTTGGAACACATTTTAAAAATGTCAGTATTTTAATTCACTGGAAAAATAGTTCTGTGCTGAATAAGAAAAAACAATGAGAAATAATTCTTACCATTGTTGCCCGGTTTTCGGCCTCATCATAGAGGAAGACGCCGGCGAAAATGAGATGAATTGTACTGACTACAAGGCCCAGAAGAATACTCTGATACTTCCTGGGCAGTGGGAGGAAAAAGTAGATAATGATCAGTGTCTGAAAGGCGATGGGCGTTCTGATTCGGTCGTGAAGCACTAGAAAATACGTCGAGAGGCCAATGTCGGCCGTGCAAATGGTGAGAGCCACCACGACCGAAGTGGCCACTTGAGCCCACTTGAACTTGCGAAACACCTTCTCATCGTTCGTCACAAAGAAGGCCACCGCACAAAAGGCTGAGATTACTCCGTGAACTGTCACCTCTGGAACGGCTATACTCACATTTCCCTGTATAATAAACAAAGATATTTTAGAAACGTTTAAATTTTTGACCGTGAAAGTAAATTAAAGTAAAAAATCTTCTCAAAATGTACAAAATTAAAAATGTATTACCTGATTATACACGAGGAGAATGATAATGAGAGAAAGACTGATGGACATTTGAAGGAGGAGAAAGACGACAAAGTAGGCATTTTGGAGCCGTTGGACATATCTTTCGTACAACTCACTCAAGTCATTGATTCGGAAGTTGCTCTACAAAGACAAACAAAAATACACACACATGACATCACACATGTACATATAATGTATAATGCATACGTGCCGGTACGACATTTTAAACACGTATTACATTTCTTGCGTAACCAAAAGCGCAGCAAACATAATATATACATTTTCTATACACACATAGGAAGACACGCATTTCATTTATGTATTATGTATTATGATTAATCACTATCAAAATAATTATCAAGAGTGGAACTTTACACATTATTCTAGGAACTGCGTATTTATATCTGTTATAGATTTTATATATTACGATTTAAAGTATTTGTTTATAAACAATAAATATTTGATGAAAATTGGCCAAATTATAAATTGTAAACAAAATCAATAATAATTTTATCAAAAGTAAACACAAACACACAAATATATATGAGCCATGTCATTCATTTTACGTAAATAGTTATTAAAATAGTACTAAAAACCTACTCGAAGATATGACCAACTCCAGTTTCGATCATCATGAGAGTAGTCGCCAAGGGCTGAGGAGTCCACAAGAAGGGACACTTGACTCTGTCTCCGGGAGGAACTCAACGAATTTCTAGCTAGGATTCCAATGCCAGTCGACAGAGATTCCCCACTCATCTTATTTCTATATCGTTTCTATATCAAAAGTAGTCCGCCACCACCTTTGACCTCCTAGTGGTAGTAGTAATAATAAGCAGGGGTCAATCTCAAATCCTGGCACATTGTCTTGGTCAACTGGGCACATAACACAAACACTGGCCGCAACACTAGACGTAAGTTGACTCACCTTGACACGATCAAGATGACGACAACGGCGACGATAGTCAATGTTAATAATATCAATAGTAGTAAAAACAATTGCAATACAAATAAGGGCAAGAGGACAACAACAACTTAACAACAGCACTATTTGAAGTAACAACATCAAAATCAAGTCGCTCCTCTTGAAAACACGTAACACATTTAATACTAACACTACAGTCATCGTCCTTTAAAGTCATAATCTTTGTTCTTGGCTGCCGCACCATGACGCTCGAAATTCCAAAGTATTCAATAGATATTCAATTATTTCTTTTTTCTTTATTTCATGAGGAAAGAGAGAAAAAAACACGATAAAGATGACGAACAATAATAATTATAAAACAATTACTTCACAACTAAATTATCATTTCTTTTTTATCACAATCTTCTTCTCCAGTGTATGTATTCTGTATCAGGCTCATTTATTTTCAAATTTTTCCAAAAGACTGATTCCACATCCACATGATTTCATCACTGAACTATGTATGTACTTTTATAAATAATATTGAACAAAGGAGCAAAGTTCACTGGAAAATTCATGATGAAACTTTGTCTTTTCTCCTTTTCCTCGTGTCAGGATGATTATTTTTCCCTTAATAAATTAACACACACACACAGCCTAACGGGAATGTTAATTAAAAAGTCGGCGTAAACAAATAAATAGTATCATAAAGTCACTATCAATAAAATGATGCGATTATAAAAACACACACAAGTTGCACAATTTAAACCTGTGATTATAAATTATAATCCTGAATGTGGAGGCATTTTATTTTACAATACACAATGCACACACGCGCTGCCCTTCTAACTATACATAATTGAATATTATTATGTATTTATTATGTGTATAGTGCCGAGAATCTTCCAGTGGGTTATAAAATTGAAAATATGTAACCCAACTCACACACACACATTCAAACACATTCACAATAAGTCACAATAGTCAATAGTGTAAAAGAAATGCATAAATAATGAATATTTTATTTTGCACGTAGTAACATGTAAGTAAAGTATAAGTATAGTAGCACAACAAAAGTAATAATATTATACAAAGTAACTATAAACGTTTTTGCACAGCCTTAAGTATTATGTATAGTTTTAGTTGTATCCTTTTCTTATAATATAATATGAGAGAAGACTTGCTGCACTGAATAATATCACTGGAATTATTATTTTCATGAGGATGATTCCATATATATAATGTTAATATGAATATTATTACGATTATTTACAATTTACACACACACAGTACACAATAATATATTGAGGAGACTATCTGTTGAACCTTTTAGAGTAACCAAAACGAAAACGAAAATGGAATCAAAAACGTGTTCACTCCACTCAACCCTCAATTCCCGACTGCTAATCTTGCAGTGTCATACACAGAGTACACAGTACACACTGCCAAGAGAAGAGCGAGAGAGATGATAATATGATGAGGTATACAGTATTATACAGTGCAAGCTCACACCAACACACACACGTCACATCACATCACATCTAATACACAAACACATACAAGCAAACAAATTATTAATATACATAGAAATCTAATTTGTATTTAAAATAAATGTATAAATATTTATACACTATACACAGTGAAAGACCGTAGTATAATTGATCTCCATTCCCAATGCACATAAAATCATTATATTAGAAAAAGGAATTTGGTATTGAGTATCACACAGCACATAAAAATGCAATATATGTATGAAAAGTCGCCATTCTCCAAGTTCCACACACTGCAATTGAAACTAATGGCTAATAGCTTTATAATAAATAATAAGACAATATTTTCACGCGACGTGTCATATTATACGCTAAAAAAATGAAGGAACTTCACATCATTATAGGATTATTGTTATTAAAATTTTATTATATGATGTCTCCTCCTATCAGCTTATGATTCTTTGCCGTCTTCTTCTTTTAATAGTTGATAATGATGATAATAATGATGATGATCTGACTGGATGGCCGACGGAGATAGAAGAATTGATCGAATGATGTTTGTATTGTAAATTAAAGTGTACATATACACTTATAGTTGACGACGACAATAGGAATACGACACAATAATGCACAAGCACTGAACACCAATAACAACACACATAAACATATATCATTCATAAATATTATATTATATCTATCTATCTGTATCTATACCCAGTCACACTCAAATCACAAATGTAAAGTCAGAGTCAGAGTCAAGTTGAAGTTGAAGCAGTTGAACAATCAACTATGTATAAAATGTATATTGTATAGTATATGTGTGTGCATGGATTATGGATATATAGTATTGTATTTCAATTTATATGCCTTTACAATAATGTTTTTGCACTATACCCTTTATACACACATATTATAGTAAATAAACCATAGATATATTATAAGGTACTTAGTATTTATATACATGATACATACCCACAAGAATGCACACACACATCGTTGTTGTCGTTGTCGTGTACAATATATAAAAAATAATAATAATAGTTGCTAATAGTTTTACTGTAGTAGCTTGGAATACGAGTTTGCATCTGCATGAATAGATAACTAGGAATAGAGTGAGGACTGAGTTACTGAGTATACTCTGAGCTGAGCACCGTGTGTGGTGTGTGAGCAGTGAGCAG
>JAQIVE010004332.1:0-14756 GCA_034698285.1 Sminthurinus bimaculatus | reverse complement strand
GGTCACCCATTTTTTTGTACGAATACAAATTTTCGTGCAGAAATATGCAAAACTTTCAGAGATACAAGCGTGTTTGCATCAAGAAATGGAGTCGATCATCCCAACTCGGGTACAATTACGGTACGTAGTACGTATATTACATAAAAACGTTAACTACATACGTCTACGGCACAATATGCTCAATGCTCAAACTGTACAAGATCCCAAGAAGATCCCACTATTTCAAAAACTTTTCCCAGAACCGAACCAAATCAAAAACCAAAAAATCCACGAGAGGAAGGTCGAACCGTATACATACCTATGCTCAACTGACAATACAATACGCATATTATTAGAAAGACAAAAAGAGAGAAACTGCCTACATTGAGAACAAAG
Source organism: Sminthurinus bimaculatus (assembly GCA_034698285.1). Classification (NCBI taxonomy): domain Eukaryota; kingdom Metazoa; phylum Arthropoda; class Collembola; order Symphypleona; family Katiannidae; genus Sminthurinus; species Sminthurinus bimaculatus. The sequence goes on along the minus strand of JAQIVE010004332.1, from coordinate 14,381 downwards.
GTACGAATCAAACCAAGAAGAAAATGAAGAAAAAGGGAGAGGACGGAACAAGAAGAAAAACCGACAGGTGCAGCATGGAAAACTATACCATTATTACACATTACACACATAAGACATTTCTTAAGTACAACTTTGGATTTCGAGCAACATGGAATAACCAACATGGATGAACGATGGGAATCGGAAAACGCCGATGGCCAAAATGCTCAGAGCACTTTTTTTTTCCAGCCAACTTGTTATACGTTACATGTACCTGCATATATTATTACCTTATAGAGAAACGGCTCTTCTCTCGCCTGTATATAGATCCTAACCTCTTTGTATGTATATGCAATATGCACGATATACATAAATATGATGAGGACGAAGATGAGTAACACTCCATTACATTATGATACAACATACACATATATAATATAATGTAGGTACAGATTACTCTTTTATCTCGCTCGTTGGTTGCTGGTTGCGGGCTGGCTGGTTGGTCTCGAATTTACTTCTTCCCTTATTTCTAAACATGGCACATAGGTAATAATTCCACGTGAGAAAAATTAAATTGGAGCTCAATCTCAATTTCAATCTTGAAACTTGGTTTCTGGTCTCTGGACTAGAGTTTTAAACATTTTTCATCTTCTCTAAAGCTATAATAATAGTAAACCATCCTCCATGTTCTATGCTTATAAGTCATACTGTGTATGTATGTATTCGGTGTGACGTTACTATTATTTTTTTCAAAGTAATACATACTCCACCTCCACTGCAATTCAATTGAGACAAATTTTGGACTTTGGTGAATGTAAACCCTTTGTACTCTACAGTCTACAGTATTATAGAAAACGGTTGTGGGATTTAATTATAAAAACAAAAAATGCCCATCAACTAAATATTAAAGCTAAGACGAAAGCGACAAATGATACAAAGATTAGTGTAAATAAGGTTAAATAAAAACTGTTCCACAGCCCAATTCACCATTTTATGGAATTTTTTTTCGCTTCAAAAGCGTGCATATATTGGTATGATATAGTTTGAACAATTAAATTTGAATAAGAATCCAACATATTACAGCCATGGAAAAATCCGGATTTTCATAAAAAGTTATTTCGATTACTTTTCTTCCCAAAAAATAACAGGGAAAAAGCTGAATGCTATTGTTTGATTCTAATAGCAAATGTTTCAGATGATTTCTTGACCCATTGAAAATTCATACATAACAAGATTAAAACATGATTGCCTTTTAAATTGATTGTCCTCTAAATGTTTAATGCTGTGTTATATCATCTATCATCTGTACCCAGACTTGCAAAACATTGTACAAAATGCGTGAAATACAAGAAAGAAAAAACGAAACATCATCATTATCATATCACAGCAAAATAAGATGAATTAAAGTCATTAAATGTGGGCTGAACTTATGGAGTTGTGGTTTTTTCTGGTTCTTACATTTCTTTCTTGAAAAATATCATTATCAGCAGCGTCGCCCTCAACGTCATTTGGACAAAGAACTCAAAGCGTCGGCATGACATTGTCCATGGATGGATATATGCGTAATCTATCATTACATAGTTTAGTGAACGAAAGGGAAGGAGTCAGTATTTTATGTACAACATGTCAGTGAAAATAAGCAGTCAAAAAATGACTGTCCCGTGTGATGGCAGAATTTGACAATGCATATCGACAAAAGGCCAAAGAAACGTGTGAGGAAAAAATCCAAATTCTCTCGACGAAATAGTTTTCTAATGTCGGTGAAATATTAAAATTAATTAAAAATAAAATAGGACCTTTAATCTATTTTAATACTGTTGTTGAAAAATTAACCATTGCAAATACAATGTTCGCTAACCAAGATTAGTAAACGAGACATAATTTGTTTAACTGAGCAAAGCTCAAATTTATTCCCTGGTGTATGGAACTGTCTTCCAATTTCATTGTGCCTTCGGTCCATGAAATTGTCGATTTCTATACCATGCCATGCCAGCAAATGCGACAGTCGACGTTTAACAATAAAATCTACTTTGACGTCCCACAAAGACCTGCTAAATGAGTAGTTATGATGATGATGATGATTACGATTACGACGACGATGAGAATGACGAAGAAGAATGAGTGTTTTCAAGAATGTTCATTTTTTCCCATTCTTTTTCCACTCAATCTTATTCATTTCTTCCCTTTATTCTCCATTTTCGTTTTCATGCTGGTCATACAGTAAATATCTATATAGTAAACCGTGCACATGGAGCGCAGATCTCTAGAAGATATTTTGTACACATATTTTCTTGTGCAGTGTCTCGTTTTGCACAATGTAGCCCGTAATACAGCATAACAACAACAGCTTATAACTACAATGTTACATACAACATACAACAGGATTCAATTTAACTCTGGAGCAAAAAGAAGAGAGCGTAATGAACACAATATTATATATACAGAAGAACAAGATAAAGCATAAAGCGTGTGGACACTAGAAAGGAGCCGATTTGAAATTGTTTTTATGCCTTTATATCATCTTACTGCAGTATATAATATACACTTCACTGCCAACTCTAAACTCTATGTATCTCAGCCCTGCTGAGTATATGAAGTATATCGTACATATATTATTAGGGTAATTGGCAGAAAAAACCAGTCGTTTTTACACACATATCCAACATATACCAACGTACGTAAGTAGGTATACATACGAATCATTTAAAAATGAGACAAAATAATAATAATAATGATGGTTTTTATGCTTTGAACTTTATAGGTATATCATGGACAACTGACTGTGAATATGTATGTAAGTATACCGACAACATTATGTAGGTATTATAAATAAATTTTTCGTTCATTTTTTTCTTCTCACTCGCACTCTCGCTTCATCTCATCAAATGCCCCTTGTCCTTCTTCGTCCATCGCCATCGCCATCGAGTTGTTGGCAAAAAAAGCCATACACACAACTTTTCAAACTTTATTATTTCATACCCTCTCGACTTTAACTACTACTACTACATATTATATATATCATAGTAAAATAGTAACTAGTAGTAGTAGTAGTAATATTAGTTGGCTGTTGGTGAAGAAAGTTAGTAGCACATGCAGAGAGAGAGAGAGTAAGCAGCGGATGGACTTTTGTCTAGTCTATTAATTATTTCCTCTCCAAAACTTCTCAATCCTCTCAACTTTTGACTAGGATTTCCACTTTGACTTTTCTCCTGTCTACCGTCTACAGTCCACACACTATAGATATTCATATTCATTAGTCGTCATCGTACAAATGATAATAATAATACTAACCTTTCAAACATTTCAACTGGATACATTTTTCCACAATATGCACAAAAATTGAGGATCATAATATATATACAAGAACCCCTTTTAAATCAAGCTATCAAATACAATTTGGATTTTGAATATCCCTGCTTTTAATGAAGAAGTAAATTCTGTTCAGCTGGAGATGAGCAACGAAAAGCACGCACATGGCACCGCATCATGATCACGACATGAAGAGAAATGACAAGGGTGTAAACTATAAATTTTAATGGGTACCCAGGTCACAACATCACTTTCTGCAGCATCAATATTTCTCTCTACATGAACCAGCAGTAGCTTAGTTGATTGTCTCTTCATCATGAAAGGAAATTCACATTAGGATTAACATTGTATGCATTATGCATGCATATGCATATAACATGTATAACATTTTGTATATATGCATTATGAAAGAAGAGCGCCGGGTGCTGACTGAAAACAAAAAAGGCGGTGCGACAAATACCTTGTTTTTATAATGGTATGTTTATACATACCAGGACAAGTAGCCTAAGAGATTGTACATTGTACGTGGAATAAGGAGCGAGAGAAAGGACAGAAGACGCAGGACAGGAGTCAAAAGCCCAAGTCAAAGTCAACCAAGAAGTTAAAACTCACACTTGAACAACAGCATGTGTATTATATATACAAATACCAAATAGATACATATGAGGGAGAAAAAAAGAGTTGATATAGATTTTATCTCTTGTACTGTCTCACTTTGGCTTGACTTGTCTTCAGTCTTGGCAATACAAATACATACACATGTATTATGTATAGTTATGAGTAAAACTATCAGCACATGAGGCTTTTGTCTCTATATACAGCATTATACATATCTGTATTTTGTACGGCTTGGCTGTGTTCGGATTCTCAAAAGCAAAACCAAAGTCACTACTCTGTGGATTTGTCTTGTCAGATTCACGAGACAATGTAATATTCCCATGTATGCATTTATACATACTCAATACACACATTTGCTTGTACACTGTACATTGTATTTTGTATTGTATTATACCTTTTAATATCCAGCTCCCTGTTTTTTCTATTTGAATTTTGATTGTGTGTATACTCTTATGTATATCTTTATAGCGATACACGAGAGACAGAGAGGAGAATCCTGTGGTTTATCTTTCCCTGCCTATTTGCACACGGTGAACAATAACAATAGATTCAAATAAAAAATTAAAGTACAGTGCAGTAGTCGACTGGGAAAATGCAGGACGAACCAGCATTTACTACCTATACATACATTGTACATTGTATTTTGTATTGTTGCAGCATAATACAGTAGTTGAAGTGGATCATACCAAATAAGACGAAAAGTCCAAGTGTAGATGTTTAGATATGTGTATGTATTTACATACCTATAGGTAAAGAACCTAAATAATAAATAATGTTTCCTTCCTACAATTTAGTTATTATAGGAAATTATCACAACACTGCATACTGCATACCTATTTTTTACATATATTACTGGAGCAATCATCTTACCCGTTTTATTATAACAATTTGAGGTTGTGCAGTATTACAAGCATTCATAACGTATAAACATGCATACACATGTAAATAATAAATACAAAGCAAGTCATTCGCTCAAACATCAAGATGAAAATATTATGCTTTCAATATTCATTTCAATTTCATGGTCTACCACCTCCAAATAGAATTACAAATCCAAAATACGTACGTACATTATACAGTACGATTGAAATCCGTGAACAGTAATTTTATTTATTTGACTTGAAATTATTCAGCAAACTTTAGTGTGATATAATTCACTTTGTAAAAACAATCTGTATTTTCTCCAGTAGTCAATCCACCAAATAAACATAGAATACGATTCAATATTGAAGGATAATTATAATGCTGATATTGTTAATATTGATGTTATTATTACACGATGTGTTCTGTACACACAGACACAGTTTGAGTTTGTTTATGTTTGTAATCTAATGTGTACTGCATTCTGCTCTATGCAGTATGTACTGCTGTGCTACCCAGATTACATAACAAACACAAAGGCTAATAGATATCTCGACTCGATTGAAATTCAGGTGGGAAGACTTTTTAATTCAATTCAAATTAAGAGGCTGAAAATTTAAAAGGACTCCTCTCTTCTTCTGTTTTTTTCCTTCCCTTCCAAGTGTTGTAAATTGAAATTACTTAGGTACACACATATGTAATACAGATACACATTACACATACACATGGGAAGGTGGAGATAAAGACAGACAGGAGGAAAGGAAGAAGCAGAGAAAAAAACGACCTGCTTTTTATTCTTATCAGACTGGAAAAAATCAACTATTGCGACTCGCCTACGATATGTCAATCCCACACTCGTTTTTCCAAAAAACATCTCGAGTCTTCAGTCCTGGTACAAATACAATAATATATACAAAGCGTACATAGTTTGTAGTTCTGTCATGCCATCGCTTTTGATTTGGTTTTGCCATAACAACAAGTGCAAGTAGCCAGAGAACCGTATACGACGAAATATCTAGAAAAAGAAGCTAGTTTTCACTTCTGAATCTGGATGTAACAAATGTAACCGTTGAAAACTGGATGTTTGTAAGGTAAAAGACGACAAAGCATAAGTAACATACACAAGTCTCCTTCCTTAAATTAAATTTACATTGAATATTTATCTACACATTACATACTAAACATACACATACAGTATACAGTACATATATTTAGGTTTTAGGTGCTTCTGGATTCTGGTCGAATAAAAATCTGACACATTTGACTTAAAATCTCAAAGTAAAAAACTTTTTGAAAACTGTTCAAGCCTTTCAAAGTCCTTTGTGCTGGCGTTGGAAACGAAGACGAAGACGGATGCAGTACAAGACTCGCTTCATGGACACAGAAGTCAAAGTCAAAGTCGACAGTCTAGATCCATATATACATATATAAAATATACTAATACAATCCTGACTGCTAAATGTGGTGATTCTGGCGGATGCCGTGGTTTTCAAAATTTTATTCGGTAGACCCGGTATAAATCAACGGACCGAGGTAACAACTCTTCCCAAACAAATACGCAGAGGATTTATGCACAGTACACATTAAATATAAAAGACGACAAGAGAGATAGAGAAAGAGAGAGAGATCAACAATAATTCAAGAAACGAGTATTTCTCCTGCTGCTTCCATCCATCCAGTAAGTACACACACACACACACACACACATATTCACCAAAGAAACACAAGAGGAACATCATCTTACAAACCGTCATCAGTGTACAACAATGTATGTAGAAGCACAGTGAAAAACCTCAAGTTTATCTACTACCTTGCTGTGACTGTGACTGGGAACAATGCAAGCAAACTCTTTTGTGTATTTTATACCTACTTCTTCCTATGTGTATGTACAACTTCTTGTGATGCATTCATGAATATGTTTTGGCTATGCAAATGTCTACAATACCGTTGTACGGAGGTATTGTAATCTCTACGGGGTAAAACTAAAAAGTAATCACTTGAGTGGCTTTAGCTCTCATGTACGTATGCAGTATGCATATCTACGTAACTATGGCTTACATGCCAATCTACGGATAGAATAGCATGTATACATATACATAGTACATAGAAATATTTCATAATCGAGAGAATTAACAAGTTTCAGGAAGACAAACGGAGCGGGATAGGATGACCCAAGTCCCAACTGAACTTGCAGAAGCCAGAAATCCATGTGCTTTGAACTCTCCGAAATCCCCAACGTTGCTCAGGAAAATTCCCAAACAAAACAAAACACAAACTTTTTGAGTATTCCTTATGGAAGGAATATTTTGGTACAAACTTTTTAAGCCCATGTTTTTCCTTCAAATCAACGACTGGAGAAAAACAGTGTATCAGAGTACCAACACCAACCTGCTTCATCGAATTTCGGATGGTTCAAATTTAAATCTACGGCGAAAATAGTTACCATTACCATCACATTTAACACACTACTCTCAGATATGATTATTATTGCTGCTATTATGAAAGTCTTTTATGGTTCTTCCCCACCTCTCTCTCTCCCTTGGATGATGATTTGACGGTATGACAATGAAAATGCCGGTATGGTAATGACAATGATGACGATCAGAACTTTATAGAGAGACAGAGAGAAAAAAGTCAACCACAAGACGTACTCGTAACTCGTGCATTGTACATACATACATACATACATAAATACATGTATTAACTTGCATAGTTACATTATACATTACATTATGTATTTATTATACAGATATTTACAAAGAAACGCTGACCGAGAAGCGATAATACACCTTAAACAAGACGCCCTGCTGAGAAACCAAGCATATATTCCACACATTATGAGGATGTAGTACATCTTCAATCTTCCACTACTTTTGTCCCCTCAAAAAAAAAATATGCTAACGCCGTATATGTACTCATACTTAATACATGGATGCATAAATAATATTATACATATACATAATATGGAATGGATACATTGAATGACTAATTTAAAGCTTGTACATTGTACATACAACATACAATCACGGTTGTCGTCGTACATACTTTTCCATTATTCATATTGTACCCAGCGAAACATCCGTAAGATACAAGTTTAATTTGTAATATCACTCAGCTCCGGTTCAAGTATACAGTCAACAGTAGACAAACTAATGTATCTCATTAATTCTCATTCTTTGTTCTTCTTCCTTTCTCTACTGTATATTACATTTTTATGCATACAAAACAAACATCAGTCCTTTTGGAAAGAAAGAATCGAAATGCTTTTTTAAGTGGATACATAACTATAGCATCAAGAAGAAAACACTCATTAAAATAAAGATGTACAATGTAGATTTTAGCAAAAGATTTTCCATGTTTTATGTACATATGTACTTCTTTCCTCATATGGAAATCTGCTATAATCATAACAATAAAAAAACTGAAGCTGGAAAAAGGAAGCTGTATACTGTATGCACTTACTGTAATATGCACCATATATGTTCTGGACTTTACCGGATCAGCCTTCCCACCAAAAAAAGAAGAAAAGATGCAACTCTACGAGGTATGAAGTTTAGCGGTGTCATATACACAGAGAAATGTAATGCTTTAATCCATACACATACGATGGACGGCTTTCCTCATGTGATGGTTGATGGTGCATCGTGTATCTCTGTACATAAGATGTTGGTGGTATGAATTTCAACATCAACCATAAATTTCCATAATTCTTCCCCGTTTCCCTGCACGCTGTCTTTGCCAGTCAAGTGAGCAGCATCCGACGTCCAACATTTACAAATATTATAAATGTGTATGCCAAGAAGAAGAAGAAGAAGAAGAAGAAGCTACAGCATCAGAAGACGGATGAAGATAATCTTACATAAAAGATGACGACCCAACACCAACACACAACCAACAACAATAACGAAATTCTCATTCATTTTAACCCAAAGAAGACGAAGAAAGGCAGTATATAAGTCTCTTTTTGTCACTGCTCCTTTGCTTGCTTGTTCATGGAGCTTAAAATATATTATGTTGATGGCAAGTCCAATGTCCATTCATATATACATGGACACAAACACCCTAGTGTTTTTTTTATTTCTAGAGTATCTTTATCTCTTTAGCATAATGTGCACGCATATTATAAAACAACAAGAAAATGTACAGTAGCTGATGACAAGGAAAGAAGATAATTTAAGGAGCTTAGCCGAGGCATTAATTGGGAATTAGACAAACACAAAAACACACATAAAAAGATTATCTTTCCAGTATCTCACGCTCAAACATGTGTAATATGTACCTTGTACATCCTCATATATGTACATAAAACGCATGTTACAGCGTCACTTCATAATCATTATTGTTATTATAATCATTATTACCATTATATATTGTCTCCATTGTTGTCCATTCTTGGACAGACAGGCCAGAGTTGGTTGTGTTGTGTTGTTGGAGTTAGAAGTTGGACCCTCATAAAACTCACACGGATGAGCACAAGTCAGGAGTAACGTTGAACTTAACGAGTGACTAAGGAGCGGGCGATAAATTGCAACGATTGCCTGTGTCACTCTTGTATTTTGTCGTGTCGTATGCTGTATGTATGTGTAATGTGTGCATTCCGTTGAAAACGGAGGTAGCGAAAAACAATGGCAATTTTATGCACAGCAACGCTCCATAATATATTATGTAATAAAAATAGTTTATCTGATTGTGTAGGCAAACTCGTTTTTTTTCCAACCGCAAAATCAAAGTACAAATGAGTAAATGATCATATACATACAAAGGAGAGAAGAGAGACAGAGTTGGTACCAACGAGACGAAAGAGACAAATACACCCTTTGAATCAATTTTGATCCCGAATTTGAATTCAAGTAAAACAAAGATTATTATTGCGAGTCAATTCAGGAACGTTATGGGTTACGTCAATTGTTGTTGTTTGCATTTTCGCCGAAAAGTTTAAGAGGTTCTAGTGTGTAGTTCTGCAAATGAAAATGACAACTGTCCACCACTGTGACAGTTGATCAAAGAAACAATTTCATTAAGATGGTGTCACTTTCATCTGCACCATTATTAATGGAAACCCTGGTCAAAAACTAGTCCTGTGACTGATGCGAGGTTTTGACCAACAACCAAGACTCTAATAAATCGTGACTTGACATTGACACCCCACCAAAGTGAACTAAAAATCAAAACCCACACCAGAATGAAAATGAAGAGGCTAAAGCTAAATGACATGTTACGGTGACGCAAAACATTGGTGTTTGTACACTCTATTATCTCGTCCGCAATTATAATCATTATTATTATAATATATTATTTACTACCAGTTTTCATAGTTGTGCTTCAGCTACTATGTAGCTTGTCACTCTTTCACAAGATTGTACATTGTACACATACAATGTATAAAATATGTAGCATGTGGGTATACGACAAAATTGTCCAGAAACTTGCATGGTACATTATAAACAAACATGTTTGGCTACAAACACTCTTGTCATCTGCATATGATTTTATAAACCTGAACTTCTTATCCGCACGAAACAAAAAATAGATTACACAAAAGTAAAAGTAAATGCACTATAGTCAAGTTACAAAGAGGAAACTTAGCCGTATGAATTACATACTCTTATTGAGTACTTATATAATCAAAAGCAATGAGCAAAAGACGTGAGTCAAGTAAAAAGACACACGGGTATCTTTTTACATTACCATCCAAGATTACGTTGTCTAAGCATATACAGCATTTTCAATTCTCCATTGTATTGTTTTATCCATTGTCCGTCGTAATGAATACTAATGGAAGAAAATAATCATGAGCAATAATAAACAATCTGAATCTCGCTTATTATTGAATCATGCAAAATTACAGGGATTACAGGTATTATAAAAACAATAAATGATAAATGCCAACAACAATTTCCTAATATTATGGATGACCACAAGCATTAAGGAATCCGTTTTTTTATGGACAAAAAAACCAGTTGCAAATGATCAATACTCAAAATAGAAATTAGATACTCCATGATAACATTAACAAATCTAATTTTAAGCAAACGTTTAGTAAGAATCGCCTAATTAAATGGACTGGGGAATTTGAGCCATTTGAAATTGGACCATTTAAAACCTAAAAAAATAGGAATACAGTTTAAAAAAGGAAGTTCAGTCAGCATTATTCATTGATTCGCAGGGTACGAGTATAATTTGTACATTATGAGGCAGTTTGTTAAATTCGTAAAATTTAACATGCGACACATAGGAACGAAACAAAAAGGTTCGTTACAGTGAAAAGTTTGCTATAACAGCGGTTTTCCATTTCCATTTAACCTTCATGCACTACATATTTGTATTCGTATACATACATACAAAGTGTCATGTACCTTTATGTCATTCTTTGATTTGAATTTCTGGTTTCTTCTTATCATATCTCAACATTTTTCTCCACTCGGCTCCTGCTGCTGCTTTGTTGTTGAACTGGACCTGTCTGAGCAGTAGTTTGTCCTTTTCTCAATAATTGCAATGATTAATTTAAGTCAGTGCCAATATAATGTCCGATGCCCAGGTGCACAAAAGAGAAATGAATGGAAGGAATATGAATATGAAGGAATGTGGACCTTTTTTTTATTCCGACTGACTACACCATTACATACTCAATACTCACTACTCACTACACAAAGACATTAAATACACTGTTTATTATCATGATAACTACTAACGATGACCAATGAAAAGTGCATAAAATTACAATTTTCAGGGTTTTCGTTAAATGGTGCGGTGATGAGCCATTTAGATTTAAACCTGCACGTATAGTTTCAAAAAATTCTCCTAATCATATACACAATACACAATATTAACAATGGTAATAATTTAGAGTTAATTTTTAATTATAATGATCTCACATAATGATTATTTTGCCATGTGTGCTGTGTGCTACTGCGGAACATGTTGTGACGCTGTTACTGACAATATTGTGATTAATATTTCAAGCCGAAATTCCTCCTGATATTAGAAACAGCAAAATACCAGTCTAATATACTCATTCCGATTCGAAGTGAGCAAGTTGAAAGTGCATTTACTAAAACTACATTTGTAGAAGGAATCAGCATCGAATCATCCAGGGCTGTGTTCTAAACCTCAGCTCAGCACGGTTCATTGTAAAACTATCTGAAACTATCTGTACACTGTACAGCATACATACAGCTATAGCGTAATGCTGATGCTGATGGAGACTGAGATAAAGTTTGGAAGAATGAAGTCATCCCATGAAAATAAACTGTATTATTACGTCTTTAATAGTGAAAAGATTGATACTTCCTTTTATTACTCCAATTGCAAATGAAGGTGGCCCAAGCACTATAGCAAAGAAGCCAAGGAGAGTAAGTAGTAAGTAAGTACATCATCCATACACATATATAATATATATGTAGGTGGGTCGGAGAAGAAAGATGCCATGTACATATTTTTGTAATACGTATTTAAATATTAATATTAATGCAATGGATATCTGATGCAAAATGTAAATGTGTAATGGCAAATGTGCGTAATGCAGATAGCAGATACTTAGTGCATAGTACAATACATAGTAGATATACTTAATACTTATGCAGCTACTCACTCACAATCAGACTCACGGACTTAAATTCAAATTTTAAAATTCAAATGTGTATTTTAATGTGATGCCACTCACTCCTTTTTTATTTTTCCTCATTCTCTCACTCTATCTTCTATGTATGTGTATGTACAATGTACATATCATGGATGTTGTGTCTGGCTGCCTGTGGAATCTCTGCTTCTCTCACTCTCATGTCTACTACTATTAACTACCTTTATACTTTATACATACTCCTTCTATCTTTCTTTACTCATTGACCTAATCGTAGCCTAATGATAATGATGAGTCGGGATTTGAATTCGAGGGAAGCATTGAACAAGTAGTATACACAATACACAAGTTGAGAGAGAGACTTATTATCTACCTTTTTATTATGAATTAGAGTTTTCTAAAGAAGTTTTGACTGCACTTCACTTTGAACCAACTTTATCTTGATTTAAATCTATGGATGGATGGATGGATGGACGGACGTACGAATGCACTGATGGACAGACGTACGTATGACTGAGGTAAAAGCAAGTTTAAAAAAGTGTGAGTCGACTACAAAAGTCATTTCACGACTATGTTCCATCCTACACAAACGTTTGTATGTACATTCAACGAGAAAGAAGAAGACATACCAAATACCAAAGGCGAGGAGGAGGAAGCATCATCATTATATTATTTAATCAGAATCATGTGTGACTAGATACATAACACACATAATATACTACATTTACAAACCTGCAACATTCAAAAAAATGAAATGAAATTCAAGTTCATTTGTGTACATATTTTTGTACTGAAATTCATCTTGAATTCAAGATCCGCTCAATTTTTATTCAGTCAGTTTATGATATTCCAAAATCTTGAGTTTATCAACTATAAGCAACTAAAATTGAATCGTTTTTGGTTGGACTGTTGCAAGAAGTGCACTCATTTATACGATTCACCATTTGAAATCACACATCCAAGTCGACTGTGTGTCGGATGTCGGAATCGGAATGAACATATGGGAAAGGCATAAAATGAAAACTTCTTTGAAGAAAAAGTTGGGCTTGCTCTTCCTGTCTGTCATATTGAAATGCATATTATTCGTCTGGAATTTTTCCATGCTCAGTCCTATCTATGTACATTGTGTATTGTCCAACCAACCAAATTTTACACTCATTTTTTTCTTAAATACCAAAGGATGAAGTTGACAAGTTTTTACGACTATTTCTCTATTCATTGCCTCACAGTTGCTTGAAAACGTTTCACTATATCCAGTTTCACCTTCAGGAGTTCCAGCACATGAGTATTATTTCAGCTTAAAAAATCTTTGAAGTACTACATAGTGTAAGTATTCATTTTCAATTAAAATCTTTACATGTAAAGTAAAGTAAAGCTATCCTGAACATACACTGGCATGGAATTTAGAAAAACGTGTAAAATAGTCAAATGAAGTCCAGGTGAACCGCAAAGTAAAACAAAAATGTGAAGCGTCAGTCAAGTACTTTTTCTACATCTTTTTTTACAAAAAGATGCTCAAGTCTAACAGGGAAAAGCTAAATCAGCAAACAAAGAGGAAGAGAAATAATAATAAAGTACAAATCACGGCATTTGGCAACCAGACGAGACGAAGAAAGTTAAAAATTCTCCGACTGAAATGAAAAGTCAAAAAGGCAAAAGAGCAACGGCCATATAATTTAGACATGGAACATGCATACTTGCATAATATCATGTACAATGTACATTGTACATGTACCTATATTTATGTACACCATACTCGAAAGTACATAAGAATTTTTCGTAACTAAGGATGTAGCATGTCATGGGAGAACGAAGAAGAGAACAAATTAAAAAGTGTTTAAAAAAAGTATGCTCATTCCATGTTTTCTCCTTAATAGTTACCAATACCCAGGTAGTACATATCTTAAGGATGATGACAAAAACCTCATTTGTGCATACATAGATTACATGAAGTAAAAGGGCAAACGGATGGATCGTGGACAAAAAAAGGACTGAAAAAAAAATCTGGATTCAATCCAAAATTTTAGTCCGAATG
>JAQIVE010004331.1:0-14758 GCA_034698285.1 Sminthurinus bimaculatus | reverse complement strand
TATATTATGCGTATCTGTACAAAGTGTATAAACGTTCAAGAGTGCAAATGTTTAATACAACTCGATTTTTTCTAGACCACTAACTGTTCTTCAAGTCGATTTTTGAAATCAAATCTTGGCAGACACTCCCGATGCACAGGCTACTCTTCAATTTGAAATCATGCAACGAAATAGATATTCGGCGACATTTGAGGTTAAAAGTGATTGAGCAGGACTTCATTCAGAACGAAGTTGAATTAACGAAACAGACTATAGCAGTCATTGCGTATAATTTCAACTTAAAAATCTACAAACGGCGTCAAAGTCTTTGACTACGTGCGTTGGAAAGCTTCCAAAGTAAACCAGATATGTAATATGGTGCTAGGCCCGAGAAAGTTCGACGCCGCATGATAATATCCGTCCAACATGACGGCTGCGCAGCGTAAAGACAGTTAGTGATAACGGCAAGGTAAACCTTGAAAATTATTACCAGCGCCACACTGGTCGATTTTCGATGAAAAACTGAATTAATTTAGATTTGTGAGGGGCGGATTCAAGTTAATTTTTCTTTAATTTAGAAAGAAGACATTCTAATTATCATAACTGCAATATATTAGGCTCATCCGATCAATAATTCACAGTTAAAATTAACAGCAGAGTTCGACGACTGATTTTTCTACAATGCTTTTTATATAGGCAAAACATAATGGACTGTAACTAATTTTGCACCAAAATGCACCAGTTGACACTTTTTATATAAATATGAAATAAAGCCTTGTAGTTAATGTCCTTATGGTAACTTTTGCCCAAAGTTGCCTGTTTACCCGGAAGTAAATCATAAACTTACTTATTATTACGAGAAACTCGTTGACTTGTCAACGTGATGTGCTCAAGCGGCGTCCAAGTCAAGCAATTAAGTTTTTTTCCCTGGTCATATTACCCGGGAATTAAGGGCTACAGAAGTCTACCAACAAATGTTAAAACTCATAAAGCAGTCAACTTTACGTTTTTGACAACGTGTGACAACAATGGAAACCGAATTAAGGGGGAGACAACCAAAATGTTCTTTTTTTTGGCTTTTTTTAGTTTTTCATAAATTAAAATAAAATGAGGATTCAAATCAAAAATGTTCTCTGATGAGATTATTGTACACCGGAAAATTCCGGTTCTAATGATATATGACACAAGTCTATCGGGTCAAAACCGTTGGCGTGATTCTTCGTTTTATCCAAAAACTCCGAATTTCCCGGAAAACGGAGAATCACGCCAACGGTGGTCAACACCAAACTCACACTCCAGTAGCACAGAAGCTGTAGGCCTTGTTGTCAAAGTTTCTGTCCTTAAGATCGACAGCATAAGATTCGGAAAAGCAAAGTTTTCTCCAAACCCCGATCGTCCACAGTACAGACACGTTCTTTGATATCTGTCTTCTTCTTGAGCCTCGGCCACCAGAACAAGGGCCAATGTGACGGCAATTATCTTGAACATTTGAACCATCTTAAGCCGTAAAAAATAAATAGGAAATGCGACGAGTCTTTAATTTCCTCTGAACGTATCTCTGGTCAAAAATGAAAAGGGGGAAGAATTTTATATAGAATACTTTGTCAAGAAACCTGTTGGCTGTTGCTGTCGTGTTTCAGCTTCGGTTTCAATTAAATTCTCCCGTTCTCTATTCTGCTTCTCGTTGTCAAAACTACATAGTTGAGAGTATGACTTTAGATTTGTCAATATTTGGGATATTTATACTCGAAACGAGTGCCAACTGGTGATGAGACACTTGTCAGTTTTCTTATGTATCTAGGAGATATTAAAAGACGCATCATATTCCTATCATAATATTATTGGTGTGCTAACTAACTATTGATGTACTCCGAATTATTGTTATTATGCTATTCAAATGTACATACAAATACTTTGCAGTGTGTGAGCATTGTTTTTAAAAATAAATAGCAACTAGTATGTACAGTGTACAGGTGATCCACAAAGTACACGGCAATAAAGAAAAATCATATCTCCGGAACTACTGCGAATATCAACATGGGGTTTAAAAACGTTTAAATTTTCCTTTGATTTTCCAAATTTCACCAAAAATTGGTGGTACCTACAACAGACCACGCGTACTATGGAATCCAGAAAGAAAGGGAGTTTTTTCTCGCCTATTTACCTCGCTTTATAAGCCATTTCGATTTTCTGCTTATTTGAAGCATCTCGTGATATTTGTCGTGACGTTGAGGGATCACATCACGAATGCATTTGACACTGATTACACGTACTTACGCATCATCACAGAAAATGTCACAAGGGGCGTCGAAATACTGCCAAGAGCACCGTACAAGCGGGTTGGATCCTTTTTTTAAATACTTCGGTTCTTCTTTCTACCATGTAAA
This sequence comes from Sminthurinus bimaculatus, assembly GCA_034698285.1. NCBI lineage: Eukaryota > Metazoa > Arthropoda > Collembola > Symphypleona > Katiannidae > Sminthurinus > Sminthurinus bimaculatus. The sequence goes on along the minus strand of JAQIVE010004331.1, from coordinate 12,392 downwards.
AGATCATCTAAACTAAAAAACTAATTGATTGTTAGCTTCATTTTTTTGCTGTTAAAACGTAGTCTCGTCTTCAAAATAATTGTTGTTAAAAAATTGCACAAAATCGTGGTAGGACACTTCATGACAATCGACGATGTTCCCTCATTTACGCGTTTTTTGGCTCGATAACGGCAGAGGTCGCAAGGAAACGACCGGTCGCTTGAATGAGTCTTGAAATGACTCTTCACAGAAGACTCCCACTTCGTTTTGAAGGGACATCTCGGGTCGACAGGGCATTCAAAGCTTCTTGGCTTGTCTCCGCGCATTGTTGAAAACTTTTTGTAAAAGGATAAATACAGAATACAGATCAAGCTCTGTACCTACTCGTTTCTAGATGAATCAATTAATTTTTGCCGTTTGAAATAAATCTGTACATACTGTAGGTTTTTTCAATGAAAAATATACCGTCACCCCCAATTGATTTAGCTTTACGTGTTGGGACCGTAAGAAAAAATGCGAGTTGCGAAAAATGCATTTTTTCATGCATGAGATAACACGGAGCTCGTTAAAATGCAGCCAACGATTTTGTAAGAATGTTTCCAACATCAACAATTGGCGTTAAAGTCTTTGTCATCCGACGTTATAAAACCTCTAAAGTAATAGAGATATGGTGCAAGACAAGAGGAAATTCGACGCCGCATGATGACATTCCTCCACGCTCCAGACAGTAAGTAATGAAATAGTTTGTGCAGCGTCAAAATGATTGCAATCGCAGGTTATGAATTTTTCTCGTTAATGTTCCATTTGTGCATGCTTCGCGTTGGTCGAAATTTCTGAAACATGAAAGTTTTACTTACAGCTGACGTCAGCAGCTTTTCTTATATAAATATCGATCGTCTGTTTGAAGCTAAATATCTGGTACAATTCAGTTAAATTTTTGATAGACATAAGGGGAAAACCATCGCCTTAGATACGGGACGCGTATCAACGTGTGTCGTACGTGTAATTTTGTTTTTTGAAATTCAGCGCCATCTCTGAATGACAATTTTTTGAAAACATCTAGTTTTTCAAAACGATTTCGTAAAATTCAAAATTCCCGCCTCCAATTTTTTTCGTAAATGTTTTACTACAAACTGTCATTGAAACCAAAAATATTTTGGCGGGAATCCTGCCCAAATATTTTTGGTCTCAATCAAAGCAAGCTTACAAAATGGCCGAGCTTGCTCATGAACATTTTGTTAACTTGCATTTTCCCATTTCCCATGTGACCATTTTCTAACCTTCACCCACGAAATGTAAAAATAAACCGCAAGTTTTTTGGGAAATTCCAAAAGTAGTAAATTAAAAATTTTGATGGCAGTCTCATTTTTGAAAAAATTGGAAGTCTGTCTCACGACTGCAGCGTTTACGGTAACGCTTTACGTGTTTATTCTTTTTCATACTTCGACGCCATCCATGATAGTTTCTGTCACAACGACGCATTTGCAGTGAAGAGTTCAGCTGGTAGGTTCAACTTTAGCAGACTCAAATCGCAGTAGATGTCAAATGTGGCGTTGAAATGCTACAAAGGCTAGTGAACACGAATGAGACTGATTTCGTGGTGATAGAAATTAGAAAAAGCATGCAATTTTTAATTTGAATAGTGTGTACGACAATCACAAAATCTGGGAAAATAAAGGAGGATTCAGCTCCACGTCAGATGTCACGGCTACCGGGAAAAAGTGGGACAGCCTTCAACGTATGTAGGCAAATGCAGGCATGCTAGAGAGCAGGGAGCGAGTAAAAGGTTTCAAGGTAACAAAAAACATTTCCGAGAATAGCCTCGATTCTTTTCTCCCTTTTCGTTTTATCCATCTCCTAGCCATCTCAATCACTGACAATGAGTTTTTGTACTGTTTTTCAAATGTGTGCAAACGTTTTTTGGAATTTTCGGCAGGTTGTGAGTGGTAGTCCAAATTGCGGTAAGTAAAGACTTCTCACAGTTGAAGCTTGATTTCGATGAATGGACCAGAGCTTAAAGCTTTACACGGCGAGAGGTGCTCCAAAATACACAAACGGCAGTCAATTGACCCAAAACGAGTGATTCCGAAATTTTTCAGGATTATACCGACTTTCTGTCTAGAACGGTCCAAAATCACGTAGAAAACGTCAAATGATGATTACTACTATGTTAGATGATACATATTTCGCTTTTCCCCTGCTCATGTGAAATCATTGATCAAAATATTCAAACACCCAATTCATGAGCTAACATCAAGATCCGTATAGTCATTGTTTACAAATTTTAAGCAATAACACGGCGTTTTGGTACTTTATAAATGCCAACCGGCGTCAAACACTTGCGTTTTCTGAAAGTCAAAACTTACTTCATTATGTGCGGAATTTGGGGTATTCGACGCCGTTTGAGAAATGTCAGTGCCATGTTGGCCGTCTTCAATACTAACCCGAGTTTTAATTGTATTTTCACAAGCAATGATCAACAATACGAACGTTATCACACGGAATTTTGATTTCTAGCTTTAAGGTAAGCTGTAAAAACAAGCAACGGCATGGTAGTTTTCAGTTGCAAGATAAAAGCTTAACATCAATTTTTCTGCCATTGCGAAAGTCATCCCTTAGAACTTTAAACAACGAAGCAAAGGTAAATAAAGTCATGTGAAATTCCAAAACTAGCAAATTAGAAATTAAGGTACATGGTAGTCTCATTTTTGAATAAAACAATAATACTGTCACACGATTGTAGCGTTTAAGACAACACATTCCAGTTTTACTCTTTGAAGTATTTGGACTCCGTTCATGATCTTTATTGTCACATTCATTCGAACGCAATACCATGCTAATCCGCCTATTCATGATAGTCATCTCGATACTACAAAAAATGCTAAGAGCGGCGTTGAAATACTGCAAAGATTACAGGGCGAGAATGAAACCGATTTGTGTTGAGAGAAGTGAGAAAATGATTTTTTTTCAAATTTACTACCTAGCTCTGTACAATTCTGTCACATAACTCAAGTATTTGCAGTACCAACTTAAATGAGTATTTTACCAAATTACAAAAGCATTTCGCTTTCGAGGCTGATCGAGCAGATCTCATGTCATGACAGATCTTTCTCTAAGGTTTTCAGAATTTCCTACTTTTTCATGATTCGAAATAATTCTTCCCGCAGTTCCGTAACGAGAACGCGGGACATTTACAATTTTAAAAAATATACATAAATTGTATATGTATTAATATAAATAACTTTTGTCAACTCATTGAATTTTTTGCATGGGATTTTGCCGTCCAATGCACACACCCGCAGTCTCTTTCCGTGCTGTTTTGAACCTGAATTCAGAGCAGCGTTGGAAGAGAATACGAAAAGTAGCCGGGGTTACTCGTAGCCAGAGTTATACAGCTACATAAATAGCTCACGGAGTTTGGTTCGTTATCGAAGCTTTGACGTCACTGACCAGTTGACTTGCCATATTTTGTGTTTGTCTGAAGGTTGAAAGAACGTGCGAATTTCGAATTCTCCTTTAATTTTTAAAATTTGTAAAAAAACATAATGATGACTAAACAGCTTCTTCAGCTAAAAAGTAGCCACATTTTCACTCACTTATTTACCTGGTCTCATAATACCTTTCGCTATCGTCGGTAGTTGAACCATTTCAACGCCACTCGTGACATTTAATGTGATGTCAGTCTACTGTAGGAGGAAGGACAGTGTGACATGCTAAATTGACCGCTTCAACATAACAACAAAAGTCACAAGTGACGTTCAAATACTGCCAAGACTGCCAAAAACCATCCGAGTTTAGACACTTTCCCAAATTCAAAAAGCTGTCCCGCCTAAACGTTGAATTATCCAACCAAAATATTTAAAAAACAATTTAAATAATACTCCTAATCATTTAATGTCTCTAATTAGAGATAAAATTATAAAGCATCCTAGTATTTATTTTCAAGGTAGTTATTTACAGAATTTCGACGCCACTCATGACATTGTTTGTCATGTTGGTACGCAAGGTCGATCAGAATCGTTACTTTGAAGCTTGTTGTCTAAAAACCACAGTAAATGTCAAATATGCGGCCTCAAAATACTGCAAAGATTACACGACAAGAATGACACCGATTTGCGTTGGAAGAAGTGCCAATGCACAAAGTTTTGATGTCATGTCAGCAGTAAGTGGCCAATTGACTGACCATATTTAGTGACTGTTTGACGCTTGAGGCGTAAATGGACGTGGGAGTTTTGAATTTTCAGCTTTAAGTTTGATATCCCTAAGAAAAAGCTGTTATCAAAAAAAAGTCGAGTTTATAGCCGAAGTAACCCCCTGCACTTGGGAGCACTTTGTTATACCCCGTCCGCACTGTTGACATAGTCAAGTCAACATTACATGAGTTCGTCAATGTAAGAAATGCGTTTAGGGTTTACATGAACTCGACATGAACTTTACATGAGCTTGACATGAACTTTACATGAGCTTGACATGAACTTTACATGGGCTTGACATGAGCTTTACATGAGCTTTACGCAAGGTTGGAGTACGTTTTACTTGAACAAGACTGACTTCAGCTTTTTACAGTAATACAGAAAAGGAAAATCATATTGTGTGTAGATGTTCTTGTGAGCTAGCGCTTTGAAAAATACTCTCACCGTGAGGAAAAAACCTCCGAAACAAAAAATACCACGGTTCCTACAGAATATCTAGAATATTTGGGAATATTTACTTTTTACTAGAATATCTGGGAATATTTTGATTTTGTGGCGCACTCGTTCAAATTAATTTCAAGGTAACTCTAGAAATACGATTTATCATTGACGTAGATGTCCTTTTTCAAATTTTCCGAGATATTCTAGTAAAAAATAGATATTCTGTGAGATTCGAGTAAAAAGTAAATATTCCCAGATATTCTAGATATTCTGTAGGAACCGTGAAAAATACTTTACAATATATTATACTATATAATACATTTTTATTATTTGTTAGTTTTGATTAACCACTTTAATTTATCAGAGAAATACAAAGTTTTGTATTCGTTTATAATGGATCCGCCTTCAGCAAATAATAGTTCATCAGCGACCAAAATTGGAAGAGACTTTTGGTCAAACGAGGAAATATTCTGTTTAATTCGTAAATGGAGAGATAACCAAAGCTCATTAAATTCGATGGGAGTTAAAAAGCCGATTTATGAAAATATAGCAAAGCAAATGACAGAAGAGAATGCTAATTACAAAAGAAACGGCTTACAAGTTCAAAGAAAAATTAGTGACCTACGTTCCAGTTATAGTAAATACAAACCTAAAGTTACTGGTGATTCCCCATCAACTTGGCCTTTTTTTGATGTTGTTCATCAAATTTTACACGAGAGTCATTACTTTAACCTTGACAACGCACATGTTCGGGAAGTTGGATTTGCCGATACCGAACAAACCTGTAAGTACAGAATTTCTGAAAATAACATTTACTTCAATTTACCTTTAAAAAACATTGTATTTTATCATATAGTAGTACTTCAAATTCTTTAATAGGATATAATTATATTATGCTTTCTTAAAGTTTACTTATTTTGTTAAATTGGCAATTTCGTGCTAATCAATCAATTATAAATTCATTTTGTGATTTAATTACAGTTAATGAGATAAATGACGAGAACGTAAGTTCACAGGTTGAAAATGGAAATTCAAGTAAAAACCAAGATAATCTTCTGACGGAAGACCGGCCAGCTAGTAAAAGTAAGTATACATGATACACATAAGTGAAGTATTTTTCTAAAGAGCGACGGGTACTCTTTAGTTACCATGGTTACTCATCGTACTCTTTGCGAACTAGAAAAGAAAGTCACCTTTTTTTATCTCTGTAAACATCAATAATTGTTTTTATTTTGCATGTATATTTTCATTAAATAGTAGTAAAAGAAGCTTTTGTTTTGTATCATGCATTCGAGTATTATGAGAGTGCTTTCTTATACATACATTTAATATTTATGCATGTTTTAAATCTTTCTTGAAGCAAGTACCTCGTAATAAAGTGTGTCAGTTTATAATCTTGGAAATTGTCATTTTAGGCTCATCAAAATCTAGAAAAAGAAAATTGGACAAGTCTTTGCAACTACAGGAGGAAGCATTGAAAATTATCAAGGAATCTCGAGAAGAAGACAAGAAATTTTCTGAATCTTTTGAGAAACACCAAAAAATCAGTGAGCAATTTCTGAATCAAATTGGTGCTTCATTCACAACTATTACTCAACTTCTCCAAGCGCAGCAACAACAGCTCCAAAACCAATCCCAGTTTTATCATCCTAATAGCCAATTTAGTAGTTACAGTTATGGTTGTGAACAAAGTTTAATTTCGGAAGTTAATGCTAATCTTAATTCGAATTTAGATGCTGAAAAAAACGATTCCTCCGGGTCGTATCAAAAATTGTAGCTTTTGATTGTAAATTGTAAATATAACTTTTAATAATGAATAGCGATTTTTACCAATGTATTTATATATAGTATTTCCATAGCAACGTCTCTCTATTTATTACTGCTACACGTATTAATTCCCAAACATTATAAATACGTACGTTATTACCTGTATAATTTATAGTATTCTTTAAATACTTACTACTTACATTGTTTGATACCTGTATAATTTATAGTGTTTTTTACCTACTTACTACTTACATTGTTGGATACCTGTATAATTTATAGTATTCGTTATGTACTTACTACTTACATTGTTGGATACCTGTATAATTTATAGTATTCGTTATCTACTTACTACGTACATTGTTTGATACCTGTAAAACATGTTTCAAATACTGACTACTTATTGTTTTTACCGATACATGTTTAAGTTTTTACTTGTTACATTGTTTGTTATCTGTATATTGCTATAAATACTTACTACTTACATTTTTTGTTGCCTGTATAATGTATAATGCTTTAAATACTTACTACTTACAATTTTTGTTACCTGTATAATTTATAATGTTGTAAATGCTTACTACTTACATTTTTTTACCTGTATAATTTATAATGTTATATATACTTACTACTTGAATAGTTTGTTTCATGTAAAACGTATAATGTTATCAATACTTACTACTTACATTGTTTTGTAGCTGCATAATATGTAGAATGCACTTAAAATGATCATTTTGAATTTGTAGAATGTGTAGTATTTAGCATTTATGTTTTATGTATTACATTGTTACTTGTGTAATATATAATATGTACTAAGATCGGTTTAAGTAAAAATATTGACAAAGTACTCACATTATATGTAGAATAAGAGCAACATGCATTTTACATATGTGATTTTAAGCAGGCACCAATATTACTTACTAAAGATAAAAATTACTCAAAAACGCTTACACCATTTATTATACCTAGATAAAAACAGGATACTTACATTACTTGTTGTACATAAATAATAGATACTTGCTCTTTAACACTTATAAATATTGTAACTGCTTGAACAATGATACCTACGTTTATCATTCTATTTATCTTTATATGTAAACTTTATACATATTAATAATATGTATTTAAACTTCAAATTCTACTTTTCCAAGTATTAAGTACATTTTTCATGCCGCTGGTTTTTTGTGTGTTTGTAACTAAATGCAATATTGTACGTAGGTAAACATTAAATGTAAATACATTTTTTGAAGTCAAAACGTAGTTTTACAAAAAATGGATAAGAAAATTTTAGATTTGTTCCCAACCGAGCCTGTTTTTATAGAAGTGTTCCATAAGAGCTTCTCTAACAATTTTTCCAGTAAGAAATTCTCCTGAAATTACTTCAAAAAATTCTTCATCGTTTTCCAAGGCATAAAATTCGGGTTGTTCCAAGTCCTTCTCGGCTTCACGTACTTCATCATTCCAATTCTGTTGATATTCAGCAGAGTTCCTTTCGCAAAAATTATGAAGGATAAAAGCAACAAAAATTATATCAGATGCATTAGAAATATTTGTTACAAGTCGTTTCAAAATTCGCCTCCATCTTCCTTTTATTCGTCCAAATGCATTTTCAATTATTCTTCGAGCTCTTGAAAGCCTGTAGTTAAACAGAATCTGATTTTCAGATAAAGCTGTTCTATGAGTAAAAGGTGTCATGAGCCAAGGTTCGAGTTTAAAGGCACTGTCGCCCAACAAGTTATATGGAATTTGAACATTCTCGATTACTTTGTTGGATTCCGGAAAAATCGAATTATTTATTTTGGTAAATAAAGTTGACCCTTTAAATATCGCTGAATCATTTGCTCGGCCTGGGATTCCAGTTTTAACGTAAAGTATTTTTCCTCGGGCATCACATGCCGCAAATGCAATCATGCTGTACCAACCTTTAAAAAAGAAATCCTTAGTTAATTATTATATGCTAATCGTTTTCCAAGATTGCTTATGTTGAACCATAAAATTTTCAATTGAGGAGGTCCGTACAACTTTGACCTGGTGATTTTTTAAACTTTTCGTATTCTGATACACGGGGTCAAGATTTACCTGGAAAATTGTACAGACCCTTTTAATTGCTTCAATAAAATTTAAACTGAGGAAAACATTGGTTGCTTTTCTTGTTTCTACATTACTAAAATCCGGTAATGCTCCAAAATACTTGGTAATACCTTTAAAATTGTAGTAATCGGTTGCATTTTGCTTTGGTGGGCTCACGGGGAAATGACAACCGTCGATAGCTGCAACTGTCATTTCAAAGTTCCACATATCCAAAAATTGTTGTGCATTCTTGCTGTACTCTTGTTCATTCTCCGGCCATTTGATTTCTGTTTTTGCTAATTTTTTTATTACGGCATAAATAAAATCCATAAAACATTCTTGGACTGTTGTCTTCCCGACCCCAAACAAAGCAGCGATATCTTTTAATTCTGAGCATGATGATAAAGTTTTTAATCCGATTAAAATTCTTTTTCGAACATCAACAGCTTTCCGGAACGTTGTATCGTTTTTGGTCATGTATGGAGCTATTTCAGTTGCCAGAATTTCAAACAATTGACGGTTCACTCGAAAATTGCCAACAAAATCTAAATCTGATAGACGGGGAACGACAAAATTATACCAGGCAGTACTTTTTGCCTTTAACCATAGCCTGTTGCCTTTGAATTCAGCTCTGTAAATTAAAAAAAAGCATAAAGAATGTCAAAACTAAAAATATTAGACTAAAATTGTAGTTTTTGAATATATCGACTCATTGCTACCGCTAAAGAATTTTAACGTTCATTTCAAACATGTATTTTTAGCATTTATTTGTTTTGGTTTAGGTATCAGATTTAAAGTTTTATATTTTATTTATTATGATATATTAACTATTAAGCTGAAAAACTTACTGATTTTCAGAATAGATTTGAAGAAGAATGAGTATATTTTTCTGTCTTCTTCTTCTTTCCTTGATCAATAGACTCAGATTTTCTTGAACAACGTTGTATGCCAATAATGCAGAGTTTATTGCAGGTGTTAACAAAATTAAGTTTTCTGCCATTATAATGAAAGTATCAGAGCCAAAAAACTATGAGTAAAACTATGAAATATCAAAATGACTAGTTTTTGCATTATGCGTGAATATGAGACTGTGCAGTAAACCAAAAGCAGCGTACGAGCTGCTATTATAAAGAACAGGGAAGACCCTTACTGTAAATCTCATGTCAAGCTCAAGTCAACAGTGCGTTTGGCCCTTACATACTCATGTAAAGTTGAAATAAGCAGTGCGTTCGGTCCTTTACACATTCGTGTCAGATTCATGTCCATAGTGCGTTTGTCCTTACGCTCTCATGTCAAACTCATGTAAACAGTGCGGAATCAACCTTTACGCACTCATGTAACGTTGACTTCACTATGTCAACAGTGCGGATAGGGTATTAGATCAAAGATCTGTTTTTCTGGAAACGAGCGTCTACTATTTGAGAAGATAACTCTAAAAGTTGTTAGAAAAGTCTAACCCCGACCCAAACTCAGCCAGGGTCGGCTAGCTAGCATAGCCCGGTCCGGAATCGAAGCCCCGACCCACAAGCGTAACCGTAGGCAACCGGACCAGACTTGCTGTCTGGTCCATGAAAATCTTATGAAAATTTGATAAGATTTGACAACATTGACAATTTTTTGTGGCATTTTTCATGATGTTTAATCAAAATTTGATCGAAATTGATCAGATTTTCTAACAAAAGCGTGTCAAAATATCATAAGATTTTTTTGTACAAATTTTTTTTCTAAGGGTTAGTTGAATAATTGCATAGTTGTAAAGTCTTATTTTACAACCGGAAACTACCGCGGCTTGTCTTTATAAGTTACCTTCAAGCTATAAATCAAAATTTTGTGTAATAAAGTTCAGATGGTTCGTCATTGCTTGAGAAAGTAGAGTGGCATAACAGTCTGCCGGATGTGAGGTCTGATATGGTATTCACAATACACAAACGGCGTCGAATACTCAAAGCTTCCAACATAATAAAGTCAGTTTTGACTTTCAGAAAACGCAAGAGTTTGACGCCGTTTGTCATTTATAAAGTACCAAATGGACGTTTTAAAGCTGTAGTTGAAAAAAAACCTCAAACGGAGCCCTAAATTAGCGCAGAAATTAAATACTTACAATTTCGAATTAACGATTTCACATCAGTGGAAAATTAAGCATAATCTCATACCTCCTATTTATCGTTTGACGTTTTCCATGTGAGTTTAGACCATTCTGGACAAATAGTAAGCATAATCCTAAACAATTTCTATGCGCGTCCAAGTTACTTGTGTTGTGTCATTTGACTAACGTTTGGGTAATTTTGAGCGCCAATTACGTTATAAACCTAGAAAACGGAAGAACTTCAAAACCCAAATCAGCATTGAAAAATTTTAAATGCAAGCCCCGCGCAAATTTTTAATTGAAAGTGTGGACATTTAAATGATGATTGCGTGAAAACTAAAATGATGATTGCGCCTAGATTTTTTAACGGACAGCAAAAAAAATTTAAAAGTGTTTCCCGCGTAGATTTTTCAGAGAAAGCGAAAGAATTTTAAAGCGTTTCGCGCGTATATTTTTGAAAGAAAGCAAAACAATTTGCAAGCGTTTCGGGCGATGATTTTTGAGAGAAAACAGAAGAATTTAAAGTTTCCCGCGCAGATTTTCGAGAAAAAGCGACAAAATTTAAAAGTGTCTTGCGCGAAGCTTTCCTAGAGAAAGCGAAGAATTTAAAAGCGTTTCCCGCGAAGATATTTTTGAGAAATCGGACGAATTTAAACGCAAGTCCCGCGTCGATTTTTGGAAAAAAGCGGGAAAATTTAAACGCCAGTCTCGCGAAGATTTTTTGAAAACAGCGGGAGAATTTAAACGCCAGTCGCGCGTAGATTTCAAAAAAAAAGCGGGAGAATTGAAACGCCAGTCTTGCCTCGATTTTTTAAAAAAACCGGGATAATCTAAAAGCCAGATATGCCTCGATTTTTGAAAAAAAGCTCGAGGATTTAAACGCCAGTCTTGCGTAAACAACTGAAAAAAAGCGAGAGAATTTTTACGCCAGTCTCGCATAGATTTTTAGAAAAAAGCGGGAGAATGTAAACGCCAGTCGCGCGTAGATTTCAAAAAAAAGCGGGAGACATTAAACGCCAGTCTCGCGTAGATTTTTGGAAAAAAGCGAGAGAATTTAAACGCCAATCGCGGGTAGATTTCTAGAAAAAGGCGGAAGAATTTAAACGCCAGTCTCGCGTCGATTTCAAAAAAAGCGGGAAAATTTAAACGCCAGTCTCGCGTAGATTTCTGAAAAAAAGCAGAGGAATTTAAACGCCAGTCGCGCGTCAAATTTTTGAAAAAAAACGAAAGAATTTAAGCGCCAGTCTCGCATAGGTTTTTTCGAAAAAAGCGGTTGAATTTGAAAGCCAGTCTCGTATAGATATCTGAAAAAAAGCGGGATAATTGCTCGAGGATTGAAACGCCAGTCACGCCTAGATTTTTGAAACAAAGGGGGATAATTTAAACGCCAGTCTCGCATAGTTTTTTTATGAAAAAGCGGGATAGTTTAAACACGAGTCCCGCGTAGATTTCAAAAAAAAGCGAAAGAATTTAAACGCCAGTCTAGCATAGATTTTTGAGAAAAAAGCGGTTGAATTTAAACGCCAGTCACGCGTAGATTTATAGATAAAAGCGGGAAAATTTAAACGCCAGTCTCGCGCAGATTTCTGAAAAAAAATGGGAGAACTTAAACGCCAGCCTCGCGTAGATTTTTTGAAAAAAAGCTGGAGAATTTAAATGCCAGTCGCGCGTAGATTTTTGAAAAAAAGCGGGAGAATTTACACGCCAGTCGCGCGTAGATTTTTGGAGAATTTACGCCAGTCTTGCGTCAATTTTTAAAAAAATGCCCGAGGATTCAAACGCCATTCTCGCGAAGATTTCTGATAAAAGCGGGAGAATTTAAACGCCAGTCTCGTATAGATTTTTTGAAAAAAAGCGGTAGA
>JAQIVE010004330.1:0-14759 GCA_034698285.1 Sminthurinus bimaculatus | reverse complement strand
CATAAGTGCATACACACACTAAGCTGACTGGTTGGTTGGTTTTGAAAATACGCTCGGTATGTGTAGCACAAAATCTTCTTCTGATTCGTTCTCTCGTCCTCTCTCCTCTCGCTCTTTACATTCAGGATGGCGTGATAATGTGTTTTATTTGATATTCATGAGCTTGTCGTATATACACACAAGAATATAAGCGTCCCCTGAGAGCGACTCGAACATTCAAACTCTACTGCACAAGGGCGGACGGATTTTCTGCACTCTCTCTCTCTCTCAAACACATCTCCATCTTCATCTCTTATCTCATCTCTCTCTCTCTCTGCGCTTCTCTTCTCAGCCAAACCAAAGCACCAGAGTTTACACTTCCCTTTCGACACCAACAACAACACCAAGTCTCACACTCCGATTGCTCTCCATTTCTCTCTCTCTTTTTATCTCCAATCTAGACACACATACGCAAAATCCAAACGTTTCAAACCCATATTATTACTACGTATGTGTACTGTAAACTATAACACCAGATATCCGTTCATCTCTGCTTCATCATCTTTGCACATAAAAGGAATATGAACATGAGTGTATGTATATATATGTATGTATAATCTGAACTTGTACCCACATGCCGGAAAACTTGCTTTTCCGAATTCGTTCTTCATGTCATCGCCTAATGCCGCACTATACCCTATTATGTATACCTACACACTCAATTTGTATGTATATGTACATGGATACTTATTACATGTTCAATATTGAGTAAATGGAGCTTATTCTCTCCCATATCTGTACAGTGGTTTTGTGGTTTAAATGTACACATACAAACTCCAAACAAACATAGTTAGTTACAAAGATGGTTGTACTTTCGTACAATACTTGAATCGTATAAGCTAACAGACACATTACACATAATAACTTTACTATATATTAGATATAAAAAAGAGCTAAATGTCTCATTATGATACAAGAGTCAGTACACAGTACACAAGCAGTTTCTCTTCACATGAACAAGATGATATCAACTTGTGTGTGTATTATGTGTTATACAGTCAATAATAAATCTGTACATTTCCTCGTTGCCGAGCTTCTCTTCAAAATTTGTCATATAAAGCCACAGAGGTACGGCTGTCAACTTTGATAATGGGATGGACCTTTCATATATTGAGAGAGATAACAAAGCGTAGCATGCTATGAATGTATATCTACATCTACAGAATATAGAACGCAGGTTCGTGGTGGGAGTGATACTTGAGATACAATATCCAATAGTATTTTATTTGTACAGTTGACGGTCTATAAAACGAACAGTGATAAGTATACGCTGTATGTAAAGTGCATGTGCTACGTATAATGTAAATAATACACTTATGTACATAAGTTACTGTTTACATATCCTAGACACAAAGGGTGTATGTTCACCCATCATAACTCTCGCTATTAAATATATATGGACAAATAAGATGACAGACGTTTATATTCATTGCGTATCTGTTCACAATCAGACATACATACATAGTACATAGAATGACTATAGGTGTCGATATGTAAACATCCATTCAAAATTTAGAGGATCCTCAAAAATTTGCATTCAAACTCTATTGTCATCCATTGAGATTTGTATGAATCAACTGCAATAATTAGGCAAAATAGGCGGACAATCGGGTCTAATGGCGGACGAAGTTATATATTCTGATTACGGTTTGCTTCAAATGAGATTCGTTTCTCTGAAAATGATTTTATGGGAATTAAATAAAAGAAGATAACGTTGGTAAATAAAATATTGGTTGCATAGTTAATGCATTAATGTATGCAGTAAGAATAACAAGGGTTTTGGAAGTTCTAATTAAGAAACTTTTGGGAGGTTGAGAATGATCCTGATCACGATCCTGTCATGATTTGTCAAAACGAAATCGTTAAGACAGATGAACACTGTCGAATGTTGAAGTTCTTTGAGTACATGCATGCATGGACGCGGGAGAAAATATAAGTATGTATACATTGTACATTTTGTACAAGCTACAAACCATGTTTAAGAAATCGACTGAGAAGTTGGACGCATGAAAGTGTGCAGAAGGTCTGGATAATGTTATTTGACACTAATAAGCAATTTCAACTTGTGAATTTCCTAGATTTTCATAGCCCAGTGCATTCTCTCCTCTTTTATTGCCTTTAGCTGTTTATATAATATACCATATACATGTTGGCCATGCTTGGCTATTCTTGCCTTTCAACAGAAGCTTTTTCATATGATAGGATAAATTAATCGTAATACACATAATTAGCGATGAACTCTTATTTTCTATTTCCTTGAACACGTTTACAATTAAGGAATTTTAAGCATGAGTATCTATTCTCAGTACTTCGTCTAATCTATAAAAAGCATTTTGTAGTAAGTCCTAAAATGAATGTAGAAATTGAAAAATGATGCGTGTATCTTTTTCTTTAATTTCGAATGCATGAAACAAAAACTTATGAGGTTAAATAGTACACACGTAAATACTAGCCATCTGCATTACCATTAAAGAAATGCATACTAAAGAAAAGAGGATTTTTATACAAGGCTATATATGTACGTTTACATTAATATAAAAAGCTTGTTAAAAAGATAAAACTATAGACGTAATTGACATAAACTAATTTATTTGCACGATGGAAAAAATCGAATTGTGGTTCTGCAACTTTTTTATTCTTTATGTCCAATTCACTCCCTCTTTCCCTTGTACAAAGTGAAGCGAGCTACACACTATCAAGTTCACTATACATAATACATACATATACACTTCAGCTAATTGACTTACCCCCAGTGTGGTAAGCTTTGCTGATCCTCGATCCTAGCTGGTGGCTTTTCTTTTATTTCTCTCCCTATTTTTTTCCATTTACACTTTTTCGAATATGAATCTCAACTCATTTCTCATTCAATTAAATATAATATGTATGATATCTGTGTACAGTATATACACTCAAGATTCGTGGGGTGTGAATACAAATATAATGTAATAATAATAAAATGCTAGTAATATGCCAGCATATACACAAAATTAGGCAAGACAATTAAATAATAAGCAAGAGCAAAATAAGCTGAGGGGAAATTTCCAAACATGAGAATTTAGAATTTAAAGCATTTCTGTTGCATATTACTTTCTTATACATGGCTAGCTTTTTTCATCGTTTCTGCATCTGGTTGAATAAAGCAAAGGAAAACAAAATGAAAAGCATGTCCTGGAAATAAAAACTTAAACGTTAAACTATACATGGATCATATTATTGGAATGACGAATATTCCCTAATACGGCCCATTGTCTATGCAAGTATACAAAAGAAACGGAAAAACTAAAACCTTAGGAAAGCACAACAGTTTTATTATCCTACCTTGAAGGCTTTGTTTCCTTTCGCTGATTTAATTAATAATTATTAATAATTAATGCAGATGGCTATATCATATTAATGGTATTCCACTACCCACTGCCCGCCGTCATGCATAATTGCAAGTGTAATCATTAGTATCTATATACCTAGGTATCCAAGTATGATGCCCCACACAGCTGCGCCCAAATTCAATTTCTATAAAACAGCCAGCAAGGCACTAGCCAAGCCACTAGCCACCTTGCTCATTCATTCATTCATTCAGTTTTTTACTTTTGTACATTTTTTAGTTGTACTCTGTTTTTTCTCCACCCGCTCCAATCCAACTGTTACACATATGTAACCATAATAAATTGGGCAGTACATACGTATATATTCTATGGAGAGCTGGAGTATCTGACGATGGGGAGTTATAATTTACAATTAACGTAAAAATGTGTCTTTCAATATCTGAATACATAAATAATGCAATAATAGCTATTCTAATATTCAAGAAACTCATCGACACAAGTACTTGTAACCTTTAAACTTTTAAAGACCAAACAAACTGGGAACAACAATGTCGAAATGAGGAAGACAAAAATGTAAAAACTTGCTTGAAATCGATATTTCTCCCGTGAGAATCCCATGAGTTGCCTCCAAGTAATATCAGAATATGTATGCATTGGAAACCTGAAGAATCATATGTTTAACCGAGTTTTGATAACTCAAATATCGTAATTTGCTAGACCTTCTTGATTCCAACTTATGTGCATAATGTGTATGCATGTTTGTATGTGACAATACCCAAAAAAATGTTCCCACTCGAGTATCAATTTGATACACAATTATTTCTGATGATGGTCCATCATTTATAATTTATAATGTACATTATATTGAATACGTATTGCTGTGAACATTGATGCACAATACACAGGAAAATATTTTGTAAGGAGAAACGGGATGAAATCATGAAAAAGAAATACATACATAAGTACATAACGACAAAGATGTAAATGGTAGTTGAAGGGTCATTCGAGCGGTCTATGAATGGTTGCGCTAGGGACAAGTTGAAACAAAATACTACCGTTTAAATTCTTCATATGATCCAAAGAACTGTTAAACGCGAGGAAAATGTACATATAAATTGAGCACAACGATACGAATATAATCGGAATATAATATGAAAATTCTGGTTTTATGTACATTAAAGAATAATTATTGTCAATTACATTATATTATGTTGTATTAAAATGAGACGAAATCAGATCCTCATAATAAAGTGTCAGACGATAGTTGAGGGTGAGAAAAAAATGAGAATGAATAGTGTACATTTGTAAAAAATAGCTATAGTAACAACTAACAACATGTAGTAACTATGAACACGTCAGACGATCGACGATCAGCCTTCTTTTTACCAATAAAATAAGGATTATAAAATCGTGACTTACTCCCTAATCACAAAATATGCATAAGTAGAATACATGGAGCAAATGATAAAAGAGGAACAAAAAAATATGATCATTGTACTAGCATACACACTACACACATTTACATACGGAATACGTACAAACAAGCAGATAAAGTTCAGATTTCCAATCACAAAACATCAGAGTCCTTTCCAATTTCTTCTCAAAAAACTCGTAAACTTGTAGATTATGGATATGGATAAAAAACATATCATACCATAAGTATGTACAATACATCGGAGCAGCTGTTATTAATATAGTTTGATGTATAATGTACATTTGTGTCTAGTGTATTATTTATACAAATTAAATGGAAAACGGAAAGGTGCTTATCGTAAATTCAATAATAAATAGTAAAAGTCCATACTTTACTTTATACGTATTATCAACTGTTCACATAGACAGCTCTTGTATCTGAACAAAACAGAAACGAACTGAACATCAAATAGATTGACATTGAATACCTTTGCTCTCTCTCTCTCTCCTTTAACTCTTTTTCCGAGACAGATTGTCTTGACTCTTGGCGTGATCTACAAATAACCAGTTTTCAGATGAAAATAATACTTTAACTGATGTGAAGCACAAAAGGCCAAGTCTCTCAAAAATTCTTATAGTGCTTATGTATTACATATAAATACCTATACTTTTTCTACACATGTCTGCAACGTTGAATGTGTTGATTCTTGATAGTATTTATTTCACTGGTTTTATTTTTACAGGGCTTGAAATCCATGTAATATGATGATGTCTACCATAATTTTGTTCTGTGTGTATCAAGAAAACTGTTGCAACTTGAAATTTGTTAATGACCATGGAAAAAAGGGTAAACGTGAGTTTTACAATAAAATGACCACAATGTGTGATGGTTTTCTATCTGTATATATGTAAGTATCCATGTATACATACATATATACGTTCTGTATTCTGTACGCTTCTGCTCGACATCATTTCCTTCTCAGTCACCCAGAACAAATGAAAAGGTGAGTATGAGCTAATGGCTAATGGCTTTTTGATCGTTCCCTGCACATCCAAGAAACTATATATACCCACACATGAAATTACCTACATACACACAAAATAGATAAATAAATGCATCTCAGCACAGTAACACGTAAACTCACGTCTTACTTTTAAATGAAAAGAAAAAAAAGAAGAAATACAGAGACTGTACATCATGTGTATAGTATACAAACTATCATCTTCTTCCTTTTATATTTTTAAACCCAAGCACAATTTTCACAAGTGAATAACGGAGCATGATGTATATTTATAACTAAAACTAGTGAAAATATGGGGAAGGATTTTTATTTTAAAAAACTCTTCCATCAGTCATGAATCAAAAATTATATGGAAATCATATATTATTCTTTTATGGAAAATAAAATTATTTTTTCAAAAAAAACACCCAGAAGATTAATACACTTTTTAACAGAGGCAGGAAGAGTCAAAGGAATACTGGAAACGTGAAGGAACGAGATGAAAAGAAAAGTCAGCGCCATGTCTGAATAACAGTCGACGACGACAGCAACAACAAGAGGAACACAACAATGAGTCTGCTCACAATACAATACAAATGTGTATCCACAATAATATGTAACACACAAACGTACACATATATTACATACAAGTGAATGATAGAAGGATGGATGTAGGAAGGAAGAAAGCAGTCATTATTATATTATAGATTAGGACGGTTTGGATGATGGAAGACGGAGAAGAGCAATCAGCCGAGTTCAAAGAGAGAAAGAACAAGAAAGAGAGAGAAAGACGGGCGCCTAATGAAATTACTATTATAACTATACACACACAAACATTCGCCCATTACACATTATTTAACTTGGTCAAATTAAATGCTTTTGTTGGAGGAGAGGGAGATTGAAAGAAAAAATGTGATTGCAATACTGATCCAGAATCCAGATCGAACCGAGGTGAGGGACAGAAGGCACACTATATATAAAGTATAAAGGCTGTAATATAGCGTTAAAATTGGGAAGCACTCACAGTAATACAGGGAAATGCATTATTTGCCTTTCTTTTGGACGATGAATTCCAACTTTCAACATCTAAGGGGAAAAGTACAGAAAAAAGGCTTGAATAATGGATAAACTTATACCCAGACACAAATCATAACGGATCCAAATAGTCATCACGTTACTTACGACACTGCCACGACTTTGCACGTATGGAACACAATTTAACGGTTGAGTATGCTCTTACAATATGAAGACCGGTACTCGCAAGTTCTTACCTACATATATAAGCATACGCGTACGTACCAACATTGAAGAGATGATCTGTAAGTTGGTAATTGTCACTTTGCACGTGGATATTTATTTGTGTATTGTGTGCATGGAGCCCATAGAGTTGGCGTTGTTATTGTTGGCCAGTGCTGGTATTGTTACCTGTTCGTGGTAGCTTGAGCACTTTTTATATGGCATATATACACGATAATTGAGCACGTCAAGAAAAATTGATACAAAGAGCGTCATTTTTTTCAGAATGATATAAAAAGTGAATCCAAATCATGCTATAAGAATTACCCCATTTTCACCATAGATGCTTCAACCTTTTGTGTATAGTGCAATGCACAATTGACTCTATACTATTCCATCTCCCATTCATATAGACTTTTAACATAACGATTTGAATATTTATGTCTAGGACTTTGACTGGCGCGATGAAATGAGGCTCTTTCTAATTCAGATGTATCAATATGCTTAATATGTATGTAACAGCTGAAATATTGAATTGGATGGAAAAATTTCCATCCATCAAATCGGCTGTGACTTCATAATCCAGATGATGGCATATTTCAACGGGATAAATATAATCATAGCCAAATAGCCTCAGCCAAATCATTTAAAGTGATGACTATTAAGCCACGTATATTAAGACAAGGGAAAACTTCACCTCCTTTCCGTTATGTGTATTTCTTACTAGGTATATACTGCGCCTTACTTACATAAGTAGTAATACGATTTTAAGACTAATACATACATATACACAGCGATGAATACACGAAGTGATTGAGATGGTCTCCATATTTATACAGAAAATGCATGTTATTACCTTGGTCCAGTCAGTGAGGAAATGAGAATCGTCTTGGTCAGTCCGTCCGACATTCAGTCATTTAACATTGATATGCATATATTGATGTTGATATTCTTCATTCTACATGACTCGGGAATTATACATTTAAAGTCTACATTATTGAAGAATATGAGCTCAAGACTAAAGACGGCGTTTGGGTTTGAGTAGAAATTCTAAATAATTACACATGTTCTGATCATATACCATTTTATTACACACACATAAACTCATGATTCAAGAGTCTGTGTTCAGACAAGAGATAACAGAGTGAGAATTCAGAATATGAAAATTCCTCATTCTTCCCACAAATCATACATTCGATATTCGACTTGTCTTGAATTGCCTTGACCAGGACCATGGGCACGTATTATACTTGTACATATGTATGTGTGTATATTTGAATTTTTGTTTCGTCTATTTGTCCGCCTGTCTGACCGTCCGTCCGACAATACAGAGAAAAGAAAGAAGTGAATAATATTCATATATCTAACAGTATGTGCCCATTATCTTTACACAATATTACTTTGAACACAAAAAATCGGAGCAGGAGCCAGAGGAGCAAGGGCAAAGACAAAAAATGAATCAAATTATAGATGAAATAGGAGTGTTTTAACAGAACAAGGAAGAAATATACATTTCGATAGTTAAGTGTTCTTTAATGACATAAGTTTTGTTTCGTGAGTCAGCTCAATGATACAGTCCTGACTGTGTGAGTTTATATTACAATGTATTAAGTCGAGTAGAGTATTATAGGATAATAATATCATATTTGGTGTGTGTGTGTGGAGGTACAAGGAGAGTCGTATAATATAGTGTGGCATTTGGGAGTGTGTAGTTTGGCAAAAGTTAAACACCTGAAAACGGAAATGCTGCCTTTTACTATGTGGTGTTCTCCTTTGACTTGACTCGGATACATACATACACTCATTCACTTTTGTACCCCATTTGCGGTACATAGTACATGTAATACATGAAAAACGTGTATGATGGGACCGAAGAGAGAGGGAAAAGGAGAGAAAGGGTCTGAGTTGAGCAGGTTCATTGTTCATGTATGTACACAAAACGTATCTACATGTAATTATATTACATACAACACTCTATTGATACTACTTGCCCCTTTGTATTCACATTCATATTATATGCATGTATGTATGCAGACGCGATTCTTGAATCTATCTATTATTTCTCGGTAGAACAGCAACTGTGTGTGTCTGTGTGTTCGAAATCTATCAACATAGTCAAAATCAATCGTATTGTTAGACAAAAGACGATCTTTCTCATAAGAGCTACATACAACGTCGATACTACCCCGGGACCCGTGATAATATCTCTTGTGGTAGGTCACTTACACATGCTGGTGCATATCTATTAAAGGTACAAACTGTCCCAAGCATAAAGCATTGATATTATCAACTTTTATATCAAATTTGTTGATGTTTCAAAGTTCTGTTTAAATACTTTCGGAACAAGATTATTCTCATTATAAAATAATACATGCAGAAAAGTGAAGTACACATAGGTTTCAGCCCGCCACATGGTGGTGGGCTTGCGCTAGCTGTATTATGATACTTTTACTTTTACTATGCGTACGTACTTTAATTGAGCTTTCTTACTCGTGAGACTCTTATTTTCTCGACACTTATGGATTTGTTTATCATTTTATTCCACTTCATTCATTTCCGAATTGTAGCATTTTCAAACTCCTTTTGTAGACCTTCCTTCTCCTATAATATTACATGTTACACACATTTACACACTCTTTGTACCTACACTGTTTTCAAGTAAATAGTATTGTAATCAAAAAGTCAAAGTCGAGCAAAAATAAATTTCCTAAACGAATGACCAAGTGAATGGATGAATGAAAGCAGCAAATGTGAAAGAATAAGTGACGTTGCTCGTTTAGCCCTTGACTTGCACAACGGAAAAATAATTACATATCATTTATATTATACATGTATTTACACCAATAAGTTAGGGTGAATGTTGAGGGGGGGGGGGGGAGATGACAGTGTTTTGCTCCAGTTTTTTTAATGTCTATACATTTTTATTTGGTCATGTAGCTGAAAGAGTGGACTGTTACTGTTACTGCTGCCTTTGTCGTTGTATGCATGTTTTGTTTTGTATTTGTATTTGTCTACATGGTTTTGTATGTATTTTTTGTGTGTGCTTTTATTGTTATTATTATTATGATGGTGTTCTTTTGAATGGAGACTATACATACAAAAATAACTATGTGATGTAGTACCGCTACTTCTATACATATTGAGAATTGAGAACTAAACGTATGAAGAAGTGCTATTAGTGTGTGTATAAGTATATATAGACCACTTTAGAATTGAGAAGAGTCGAGAGCACAGAGTACGAAGTACATGCATATGTGTGTATCACAGGTGTGGGTTTTCACACCACACAGACACTCATTTAATACTTCAAAGAAACAGAGAGATGGACGGACGTTTGCTCTTCATAGAATAATCTAAAATATATCATTTCATGAGAGGTTCCGTGGAGTAGACAAATACACAAACATGTACACACGCACATATTATATGCAACAAAAAATCCACAATGGACCAAATTAATTAGAATGACTTTTTAAGAGTGGCCGGAATTAGAATTCTTTCTCTCCCTATTAGTACGTTGTAAAGCCATGTGATCGCACGAATTTAACCACTATTATATTCCATTTCTATTCTACTTTTCCTCGTTTAATAGCTTATCCCGTCTTTGCCTTCTTCACCACATACATATAACTACTTGTAAAATGTAACAAAAAGGTCTGCATTCAAAGTTTAAATGCACAAATGTACGAATGCGAGCAACACTTCATATCCTAGTTATTTATTATATCGATGACGAGTGTTGTAAATAAAACATAATGTATATTCACAGTCACACAATAGTATGAAGACGCCTATACTCTATTATGCATTCACTCAGCAACTTTGCAATCTATTGAACAATGTATATATAATAGATAGACGTACATATATGTGTGTGAAATGTTGAAAGTATTAATAAGTATTAGTCGGAGACGCCACAGTCGTCACTGAAAACAAAACAAAATGGGCAGTGTAGTCAGTCATGAAAATATGAGAATAAAAAAATAGATAATACATTGAACTTTTAGATTGTCCTCATCAAATAATAATCATCATGATAACAAAGCAAAATGTTGCGTATACATTTAATATGCATACATACATACAACTTTCCATTGTACCACATGAAGTACACAGCTACTAAATAGAATTATCGTAAACGAAACTGACATTGACATTAACAATGAGTCAAAATCTTGGGTATAAGTACAGCAAACAAAAGAAAATTGTTCTGTATTCTGTATGATGTCGTTTGTCGGGCGCAATGTAGCTATATGTACATACAATGTACATAGGTAAGAGTCAAAGCTGGTAAACTGACTCTGCTCTTTAATCTACCTTCTTTATAATATGCACATACAACATAATATGTACACATATTGTATTTTACATGAAGAGAACAGAAATTGAATGAGAAGTAAATATTGTTAAAATATTGACGATGGCTAAAAGTTAAACAAATAGGAAGTAGGAAGTACAGAAGATAAAACAAACTATTCATTAATAACCAATAACCAACAAATGATCGTCGAATACGTTTCTTTTTTCTTATATATATTTGCACAATTACTTAAATGATTGCACAATTATAATTTTTAACTAACTTATTACGAATTATGATATTAACTACATGGTACCATATCCAAAATCCAAATCAGAGATGTATTTTTGTAATTGCAATCAAAAATTGTATCGCACACTTTTTATCTGATGCATGCTTGTGTGTTGTACAAGTTGTAAGACACGGCAGTTTATTATTAATCTGATGAATTTGTCACTACTATTTTTCTTCATGTGCCATTTCACTTTCTCACATGTAGTCGAATTTCAAGCAATGTGAAATAAAATGAAAGGTTGTATTCACGATACAGTTAGGAGTAATGTGTATAATTTGAGAAATAAAATTTAGATGGTACGATTGCATTTAAATAGATTTGTACACTGCAAATAATACATGTACCATGCACACCAACATTTATTGATGGGCCTGAAACTTGTAATACTTTTATCCATATCATTGGCATTATCAAGTTGATTTGTAATAGTCTAGTCTCCTAATAAATAGAAGGCATAAACTATCAATTGTAAAATAATACAGTGTGATTGCTGCCTTGCTTGACTGTCTCATCCATACAAGTGGAGTACAAGTGGAGACCTTACATAATACATCCACAAATACACACACACATACATATAAACATATATCCACACT
Source organism: Sminthurinus bimaculatus (assembly GCA_034698285.1). Lineage (NCBI taxonomy): Eukaryota > Metazoa > Arthropoda > Collembola > Symphypleona > Katiannidae > Sminthurinus > Sminthurinus bimaculatus. The sequence goes on along the minus strand of JAQIVE010004330.1, from coordinate 2,556 downwards.
TTTGATGGTACCAGACAGGAAGAGAAAATAGATGGACGATTAGGACAAAAGAAGTGTTGGTTTCTATGTATGATACAAAAAAGTAGTCGCCAAGAGTTTATAATGGTTCGGTTTTTTTTCAAACATAATGATATCTCGTTGCCCCGACTCCTCTCCTTCTCCGTTCATCCTTTTGACTAATTCTAGTGGGGGTAAAAGTAGTAATAAGTAATAGTTGGTAAATAAGTACGAATTAGTGTGGATGCGAGACACGACGAATACAAGTTGTTACGCTATGCAATACTAGTACCAGTATTGACCATTGTGAAAACGAAATTCCGTTCAAACTTATCATGTATACACACTTATATGAGAGTATACATACATAACTACTTTGTTTCAAATGGAAAGATCAAAATAATAATAAAATGTAGGGTAGTGTGATTGTTCTCAAGCCTTTACATGATTATATTACAGTAAACTATTACTTAGATGAATCTAACGGTTCATGATGCTTCAGTACCAAAAGTTTCCTTACAAAGCATTACATGAATAAAAATTTAGATCAGCTCTGGACCATTTTATACCGTACTTCACCATAGACAGTAATGATCACATTTCTATTCATCGACTATTTACTATCTAATTTATGCTTTTATTCTAGAGATATGTTATTGATTATGGAAATACATCATAAATATATTGTAATATACATACAGTCAATCACCGCAGCATTACAGTCAGTTTTTGGAGCAATTTAAAGAAGGGTTTAAATTTTAACAGGTAAAAGTGCGCATTCTATATTATATTATTGTGTAATAGCACAAATTGGCACTACCTCAGAGAGTTTATAATGCATGCGGGATAATACGGGCTTAAACTGCTGACTTTGACTTATACTTGCCTTCTTTCATGAATCCAAGTTCTAACGCTTATCTTTAATTTAAATGCATAATAGGCATTATAAATGAGACTTAAAGAGTGGCCATACAATATATCATATAATACAATAAGTTTAACATGCTCAAGACATGTTGAATGAAAAAAGAGGAAGATACTATGATATAGTCTGTTTTTTTTTGTATGCAGGAAAAATGCCTCCCAAGTAATAATGTAATTGCACACGTTCCTCTGTCTCTCTCTCGGTCTTTGAAAAAGAACTTTTGCATACATACATTATTATATACATCTTCCATTATTTATCATTACCGTGTGTTCTCTATTTAAAATCCTTTGAACACCTCACCAAAGTTATCATACTTATTAACTTTTATTCTGGGTTCTGGGCCTTCTTTTCTTTTTTCACCCCGTCTTAGAATGCACACAGAGAGACAGACAAGCAGATAGTCGGAACTCTACAGATTTTTTTTGTTTGTAGTCATATGCAAAATACAAAAGTATGTATATGTATTGCAAAATATATGCTCATGTTATACAATATACACATATAAAGTAAAATAATAATACATAAGTAATATGCATATTATTTCAATGATAATAGATAATACACCCAAGAAGAAGCATTGTATTTTATCTGACTGGATTTTTGCCTATTTGAGTTGGACAAGAATTGACTAAAGATATAATGTGAAATAAGGAGGAAGAAGAGAAACAGGACAACAAAGATGGTATTGTAATAATATAATAATATAGATAACGAAAGCATTATAAAAGGTGAGAAACTTGTTTGTCGTCTTCATCTTTTATCTTTATATATATTCACATTATGTTCTCTGACAGAAAGTATTACAATTTACACAATTAGATGCTCTCACCGTTTCGTTTCATTTGATTTTATTCGTACATATACATACATATTATGCATTTATACATGCAGCCGCTCATCGTTCTCTTTGAAAAAGTTTAAAGACTCTTTCTCTCTCCAACATCATGTACGTACTTATAATATAATATTCATTCTAATTGTCTATTGAATGATATAATTTGCTGGTCGTTGTTGTTGTCGTCGTCTAATTCGAATTCGACTTCTTCATCGTTTTATATCATACGCATACAGAGACAGATATATAATATGGAATGCGAGTGTTTCTTGGTCGGTTGAATCGGCAGTCTCTTTAAAACTCGGCAGACCTTTTTATTCTAATGTCGTGAGACGCTGATGCAGTGAAAAATGATTGGAATCGTGACAAATCTCTCATCGGTACGTACTTGAGGGGAAAAAATACATATGTATACATAATGTAATAGTGGATAGACCTTAGGAACGCGCTTATTTATTATTTCAACAATCCTAACTATGCGATTCAGAATAACAAAACAGCAAGGGAAAAAAGAAAAAACTGAAGAAAAGAAGGGAAAAAATAATCTCTCAAGTACCAAATGTATCATAATAGTACACTGTTATACCTTTCTTGTATCAAATAACATATTGTATTTCTTGGCTTCATAAAATATAGTTTGACGGGTTTATTATTGAAATATAACTATGGGTGCATTCCTTTTAAAGGCACATTTTTGGTCCTCCTCTTCCAGTATAATATATTACAGTAGCCCGCAAAAGATTAAATACCCCAAGGTACTTGGAGCTGCAGGTACGTTTTTTAAGGTGTTTCTGTG
>JAQIVE010004329.1:0-14762 GCA_034698285.1 Sminthurinus bimaculatus | reverse complement strand
TCGGTAAGTTTTAACGGAAAAACTGATAATTTTCCATGTCATAAGAAATAAATAATGAGTTCACTAATAATTGTTCTTGCTTCTAAATCAATGACAAAATAATAATATAATAACTGTGTTACATGTTATCTTTCAGTTCAAAAGAAAGGAGATTCTAAATGGTCATCGGGAGCAGGTTCATTTAAATCTCAAGAAATATATCTGTGGGATTTGTGGTGCGGAACTAAAGTCCCATTCGACGAAGACTCTCCATGAACTGCGACACAGTGGCGAGAGTCAGAAGAAATTTGTGTGTGAGCATGAGGGTTGTTCAAAGAAATTTTATTCCAGCCAGTCGATGAAGAGTCACATGCTAAAGCATCAAGAGACGGGGGATGTGGCTTGTAAAGTTTGTAATAAAACGTTCAAGCGGAAAATCTATCTCAATGAACACATGCGTATCCACACAAAACAGTATCCATTTTCCTGCCCGATTTGTTTCAAGCGCATTCGGATGAAATCCAACTATTTCAAGCATCTTAAAGTACATTCTAAACGGAACGAAACAATTCCTGATAATGGTAATCCTACCAAAGAAGATGACGTTGCTGCCATACAAGTTTGTATAATACCAAGTTAATATTCTATACTTATTCTGAGTTTTGTATTTGTTTCATGTTATCTTCAACATCCACTTTTTTCCTTTTATCGATTTTTATCCTTGTACACTGCGTGACCGCGCTCTTGTCACAAATCATTATTTTTTGGCAGTGAAAGACATTAGCCCATCGTTTATTATTTATCATTTAGAGGACAGAAAAACTTACCTGTGGCAGCATTATATTGTTTGTTGAACTACTGTTCACTCACAGTTCAAATACAGTATTTGAACGATATTGCTCCGTCTTACTTAATCGTACTATTTCAGTACTTAGGTGCACATTTTATATGTTTTTTTTAATCGCTAGCTGTCGTTTAGAATTTTAGACTGATGAGATTTATATCCCTGGTTGTGATATAATATAAGTATTTATGTATTTATTAAGGTTTGAAACTGAAAACTTACAGTAACGTTTTTAACTGAAAAGTTTTGATTTCTTAACCATCAAAGAAATATTTTATGAATCAAGTATTCGTTTAAAGTTATAAATGTCATAAACTATAACAATAATATGTACATAATACATAGTATCTATTAGTAAAACGAGAAGCGTTGCAACTTCGATTATGTATAACATTATTCAAAATATAAAACAATCAGTATACTAAATACTAAATAAACCCTTAAGATTTTGAAACTTACTCCAGTTACTTAAGTCATTAGTCATTAACCATAAACCATAATCAATCATCATTATTATGAATTAATAAATAATATTTTATGGCACCATAATCTTGGCATTACATAGATTTGGACCTATTTTAAACAAATAGTCTAAAGTTTATCAGCTTCGCCTTCAATCTGCTCCCCCAACTGACCGTTCTGCCGTAATTTTTTCGCCCATTGTGCCACAGGATCACGTTCATCCTGTTTTGCATGCATATTAATTATTAATTATAATTAACGATGTTCCTTCACAAAAAATATTTTTTGCAAGATTATTATTAGTTTCTTTGCAACTATGGACTATAATATCGATTATCGCGTACCTTTATTTGTTTGGCCTCCATTTCTCTCAGCTCCTTTTCTTCTTCCTCTCTCAATCGCCGTGCTACGTATGGATTGGGATTTTTACGGTTTAAAACCCTCATAATTTTCTCAGGTTGTGTATATTTTACGTTTTAAATGCCAGAATCCGTGTGTATAGGTTTTACATATACCTGCAATTTCATTTAGCCAGATAGAGGACCTCGCAAAGTAGAAATATACAAGAACGAATATGAGCAGCACGAAGGCCAGTAGAGCCAAGTAAAATTGCCAAGGGAGGGGTTGTCTCGTAGGTGCTACGCCTACAAGCTAAAATAAGAGGATAAAAATTTTTTTATACCCCAATTACTAGGAATTAACTAGGAAGGCTTGTGTATCCACTTAAAATGTATATATAAGAATTTAAAAATAAAGCCTGAAGGCGAAGTTTTCTTTTTGATGTATACCTGGAGTAGGAAAAACGTTTCTAGTCTTTGACAGTAGGTGAAGGAGTTGTCTGGCGTATTTAGCACAACAGCTCGAATCACGAATATCATATTTCGATGTTTCTCCATTCCAAATGCTGTAGAAATAACAAGATTTTCTCATAAAATCAAATGTATACTTACGTGCATCAACGCTTCATTTTTATCATAGTAATATGCAGAATTTACTCACCGTTATAGTTTGTTCTATTGAAAATCCAATACTTCTTCCGTTGCATATCCTCTGGCAAAACTCGCTTTATCGGTTTTTTCTCCATGTCTTTCAGGATTCGAAATTTACTGTAGCAGTCGCGAAATTGCCGATAAATATCTATGTGTGACTTGTTTGTTCTACTGTTCTCAAAAAAAAGTTCATTCCAAGGAGATTTTTCTTGTCGATTAGCCAGGGTGCCCGTAGAATTGTCGCGGAATTCGTCGCAGACACCAGGCTCATCTGCAGGACAAAAGGCTGCCATGTTGTGACAGCGAGCATCAAGAAGCGTGGTATTGGTGTTCATGCTAAATTTTCCAGGGAGGATATTGTACAGGAAAACATTGCCAGTTACTCTACGAACGTGCTGGGTTAAAAACTGCTCAAATTTCGGAACCACACTCTTTGTGAAGTGAATGTTGTAGATGTTTTCTTTGAATAGCCTGGAATACTTGTGGGGAATCTACGTACAAAAATAAATAAAGGAATGTCCATAGTAAAGAGAGGCAAAAGCAAGTTTGAAATTAAAGTTGTAAATTGTAAATTGTACAATAATTCACAATTTAGAATTAATAAAAAACGTACGGTACAATAACCCCGCCTGGAGTCTTTGTTGGTACAGTCAAAGAGCTTGATTTGTGCAAAGTTTGTCTTGGCTCGCGGGATGGTGACAACCGTCTTTTTCCCCTGTTGACTGATGGTCCACTCATTCTCACGGTCTGCATAGTTATCACTCCTCACAAGCTTTGTTCTCTTCAGTCCCAGGGCTTCTGGTATAAACCTCATGCTCGTAAAGGGATTACAGCCCACGTTCACCTGGATCGTCTAATAATTGAAAAAAATTGAATTCAAGTTCAAATTTCATCATTTTCATCATCATTTAAGTTGGTGTGATTTAATTTTCGAAAGCAATAATGTGTACAACAGACACAAGACTTGCCTTAAAAAACTGGCTTTTATGACAGTTAAGATTTACAATAGAGGGCCGTATTGTGATACTGAAAATGGTGTTGTCCTCTTTAACTTCTTCCTTGTCATCGTAATCCCTTGAATATTTATACATGGCTGCTAGTTGAGACGGAGTCAAAAATGTATGCAAGTCAATCGTCTTCCGAACCAGAGTTTGATCTCGCGTCTCCTCTATACTCGAATGAATCTGCAAAAAGAATCAACCATGAATCTGATGAATAATTTAACACATGATAATTAATGAAAAACGTTTTTCGAAAAAAATTCTGTACAACGCACAAAAATACCTCTGTTGAAATTCCGTGTATGTCATCAAATTCTACAATGATGTCGGCTTCTAATGGAATTGTATTACCTATACAGAAAGCATTTTATTAGTCCGAATATATTTGCATGCAGCTTGAAAAACATTACAATATAAGAAAGAAGGTCAAATGTCAGAAATACCGAGAAAAGTTATTTCGGCCGTAATTCTAGTGCGGTATTCCACCTCGGCAAAGTCAAAAGGAATGAAATGCACCACAAAATCCGAGTATGGACAATTTACTAAATAACAGTAAAGAGAAACGATTCACTGAAGGATATAATTTCGAATAAAATCTTACCGGAACTTGGAATTTGATTCATTTTTCATAATATTTATTATCTGGAATCTGAATACTTAGTATGTATGAACTATGTACATTATTACTTACCTTCAGTTGCGCCGGCATCCATTGTACTTGTTCTGCCGTCCGGATGATCACGATGTTTTTTCTCCCATACTGCGTTTTCAATGTTTCCAACGAGCAGAGACTCGTACGGCGTGGCTAAAAACCGGGTTTTTGAAGGGTCGATCAAGTTGGGGGTGAACGTATCGGGCTCGTCATTTACAAAATAGCCGCGAGGCTCATCATCATCTGCTTGGTTTCGACTCGTGGTTAATTCCGAGCTTGAGTCTGAGGGATCACTTGCCGTGGGTGAACTTGTTGACGTTGACTCATCATCTGTTGATGATGATGATGATTCACCGGCTGTTATCGTTGATCCATCAGTTGGCGATGTTGTTGTTGTTGTCCTGTTGCTCTCCCCACTTCCGCCCTCGTTCCAATTTTCAAAGGAATAGTCTCCATAGGCAATTTCGCCGTCGGCTGTGATCCTATGAAATATGTAGGAGGAGCCCTTGAATGGAACGATCCGCCGAAGAGGCTCCGGTGTGATCACATTACCCACTATAACAGCTTGGGGATAGTTATCCTTTGGTTCCACATCACTTCCAGGCGTAGAGCTTAAATTAGCCTGCCGTTTGAACGTTGTTAAAAAAACATTACAATCAAAATCATGAAATAACATAAATGCTTTCATGATAACAAGATCTTATGATATTACGTATGTATAATGTATATATACCTTACGCAGAAGTACGCTGACGGCGCCGTGCTTAGTTAAAATCATATCCACTCTGAAATAATAAAATAAAATACTTAAGCCAGAATTTTAATTTTGATGCCAAACACCTCTTAAAGACACACAAAGAAAAGCAGGAATTAAAGGTTGCACTGTAATTTGGAAAAAAAAGTTGGCGTACTTGAGAACACCTTGAACTTTGTCATCAGGCAGCGCGACGTGTTGATCTGCAAATCGAACTCGAACTTTGCCCTCTCGACTCCCGGTGCTTGGTGACTGACTGATATAACTTAAAGGTCGAGCATGGTTTCCGTCCACCGTGGCATAAATGAGGACGTCTTGAGAATCTCCATTATCCTTCCGATAGTCAATGTGCATCACATACGAGAGCAGGGCGGTATTTGTGGTGTAGGTCAGAATTCTGCCTTCCATTCGCTTGTATGAACTATCCTCACCATCCCTAACACTTCCCCCACCACCGGAAGAGTCCGTGGTTGACTGTGAAGGAGGTGCTGATGATGTACTATCCACTGTAGCTGGTAAGGATGATGATGATGATGAAGATTCATCAACAGGGCGCACAATGAGAACTCCGGAAAACTCATAGTTGCTCTGCAACTCGACGGTCACATTGACTGCCTTGATGCGAACGGGCATGTCGAGAGTGGTGGCGGATAGAACTGCCATGACAAAGGTCGTCTTTTTAACCTGGGAACTCTTAAACTCCACAGCGAGCATGAATCTCCTCTCCATGGCCGTGAACTGGACGTCATGGAGCCAAAAAAAGTGCTGAGCGTTGGACCTGGTTTCTCTCTTCTCCAGGTCCAGGCCATTGTGGTCGAAAACCTGTCGGATATTCCTCCCGCGTTTATCCACCGTATAAAGGATGTGACGATTGAAGTTGCCCGAGGATGTGTCCGTCTTTCGGAGGGCAGGATCCTCCTCATTCACTGCAAAGTGGGGATCTCGCTCACTGATCAGAGTGTTCCCGTATTGCCAGAATTTCAGGAGGTCGTTCACGTCCTGGTTGCTTTTCTCGGGATTTTTAGCGGAGGGATTCTGTCCCGTGAGAGCCTGGCACTCCTCGTCCGTGGGACCATCGTCCTGCTTGTCACTGTCCAATTTTATCCGGATTTTGGGAATCTCGTTCCGATGGATGCAAACTTCTCGCTTCATCTTGAGCTCCTCCATTCGTCTTTCCGCTTTCTTCTTGACCTCGTCGTCAGTTTCCGTGTTCCCGCTTTTCTCATTTTGATCTTCCTTGTTTTCAACTCGTTTTTGGAGGCAGGACTGACTTGGAGCCCCGATCCGAATGGTCTCTACATACATGCAAGAAAAATTATTATCAAAAGTTATAATCAGTGTATACTTGTTAAAAAATACGAGAAATACATACGGTATTGAAGAATTTAGTGGTGTCCACTTACGTGTAGGCTCAGTTGGCATAACCTGGACAATAACGAAATTCCCTCCCTCACCGAACCCGGGTACAATCATGTTATGCTCCTAAAAAACAAAGAATATTTTAAACATTGAAATAAGAATTAAATAAACATACTTAACTAATTTAATTACATATATGTATGTATACCGATTATGATTTGAGCTTTTCAACTTTATATACCTTTGTCGTCCCCGTTGAGGCGCACCAACGTCTTGAGACAAGAGCTCCCAGCTTGCACGATTGCGTGTCTCGTATGATGCCGAAGCCTTTATAGATGACGGACGTTGGATGGAGAAAAATGTGAGAATTTTCAGTGAGTACAACCAGATGCGTGGGCGTGAAGGCAAAATCAAAGGCTTTGATGTATTTCTAATAAAAAGTGCAAATATTTAAATTATATTAAAAATTCCGTCACAAAACAAAATTTACGGAATAAAAAAATACAGTTATTAAACAAATATGTACATGGATAGAGGAATAGAATGGACTCACTTCAGTCGTGATTGCCATGCTGGCCTGCCTTTCAGGATCATCAATGTCTCTGTCATCGTCGCCTAGTCCTGGGAGTGAGATCTGGACAATGTCGTTTGAATCTCCAGAAGAAATCCAATTTTGTGCCATGTAGCTGACTCCTCGAACCGCAAGGCAGAACTCAAGGGTCATACAGGGATTCAGGAATAGGGCAGCGTCTCGCCGATGTTCTGCCTGTTCATAATTCCAGGGACGGTCGATGAACTGCACATAGTGCCCATAAATATGCTTGATTTTGGTCTCCAAAAACGTCTTGGTCACCCGAGGCATGTCACTGCCAGCAATGTTTACTGTTTGCAACTCGTTCCTTTGAGGTAAGAGGAAACTGAATTCCCGGGAGTCGATCATTACTCGCGTCTCTCTATAATGGCAAATGAAAGTATGTATGTGAAACACTCCTAAATATGAAAAAATATGTACATAATACATACGTATGTCCTTTTAGTCATAAAAACAAATTAGGGAAAAGTACCCAACAAAACATCCGTATAATGCAATGTGCTGCCTGGATGCAATGGTGAACCTGGACAAAAAAACGGGAACAAGTTTATTTCATAGTTGTATTGCTCCGGTGCGCTTTACATTTTTACATTTGATATCACATTTTTCAACAGTAATTTTTAACTTCTACAATAAAAATGTTTTGATTGAATCAGCTATCAATTACGAACATACGTAATATCGCTCAAAGTTGCAATGATCGTGTTTGTATTCACTTTGAATTCAATGGTCCAGAACTTGCTGACAATGCAAACATATTAAAAGGGTATGTATAATATTTAAAAGTCAAAGGGGAAAGGACTATTATTGTCTTAAAAAATCAAAAATGGTAAATCACCATCAACAGGAAATTGTTCTTACGTTCTATCATTTGTGTATACTGGCTCTGAAGACATCATTTCAATCGCCTGAAAAGGAAGAGCAATTTATTCGTGCTTATTACGGAAAGGTTCAATTATTGGGGTTCACAATTCATATTGTAATATAAAATTAAATATAATATGTACGCCACTCTCATCTGTAATTATTGTAACCAGTAACATACCTTATGTGCATACCGTAAACAGGGATATAAACCTATACATAATGTGCAATTTAGAATTGAGACAAAACCTCCCAACTCCCAAGATTGTTGTTTGCTTTTTATGATTCAACATTTTGCAATATATTTTATGTATAAAGCTGATTGAAATTAGGGGGAATGTAATTGTGAATGGACGCAAAACCTTTAGACTGAAATCTTCTGGTGATTACAGCAGCATAATCCGTTTGATCAAACTCGTGCCTTAGTTCCAGTTCATTCATTGCATTTGCCTCCGTAATCCACAGACGAAGACGCTGTTGAAAAGTATATTTCAGTTTACTAGAATATATTTTTTTGCCAATAATGAGGAATCTCACATTATCTTCATGATTAATTTATGTAAACTACTTTTATCTCGGGAAAATGAAAATGTGAGTGAATATGCTAAATAGCTAAATCTAAAAGTACACGAAATATGGGGTGTGTACATCATAGCTGGGAGCACTGTCGTCCCTGTAGGGGTACTTTTACATTTGATTACACACTAATACATACTAATGTGTATTACTGTGTAATCAAACGTAAAACTGCCCCTACAGGGACGACAGTGCTCCCAGCTATGATGTACATATAATGTACTGTGTACTAGATTAGTAGAAATACTGGTGAAAGCAGTCAGTCATACGTATAGAATATATGAACCTTCTGATCCCATTGGTTCGGCTTCTGTAAAAATGTACCCAACTACAAGGGAAAAATCAGAAATCAGAATAGCAATTACTTATTATTTGAGTACGTAGGTCTTGATTAGTGTATTTACCTGAAACCTGAAAATCATGTTATTTATGCAGTAAAATGTAGGTATTATAATAATATGTACCTCGTTCTAGCTCAATGAGGTTGTAAGCCCAGACAAAGCAGTATTCAGTGGAGACGATTTTAATTGGTTCAGATACGACCACATCAGCGCCTTTTGCACAAATTGTTTATAGTCAACAGTTTTTTTGAACATGCACATAATTTTTACGTTTGTTTTTCGTTTTTCGTATAACCGAACAACTTTAACAATCCCTGTCAACTGTCAACTCAGTACTTAAGGTAAATGTCTAGTAAATTGGAAAATCTGATCATGGGGAAAGAATTAAATGGTTTTGTAAGTAGATTGTAAATAAATTGATGCAATCTGTTAAACCTTTTAGTGCTTCTACAGCCTCAGCAATTTCAGGACCACCCTCAGCAATCCTGTCAAGAATTTTAACTAGTTATACTTAAATTTAAATTTCCAGTTCCAAAGTACTAATAAATCATGATTTCAACGTTGATGAGGATGATCATCTTATGCTCACTTTACTTGAGTGATGAACTGAAAAAGGCCAAAACATTCTGCCTAAAAAAAGAATGATAATACATAAGTGCTTAATCGAAAATGGTCAAAAAGCTGCAAATGCATACTAAGGTATAATAATACTGTAATTTTCCATACGTACAATTACACAGATAAACGTTGGTGAGCAAAAAATAAAACTGAAAGCTGCACGGACATCGTAAATAAAAATAGATTCTGATAAAAAAGTTTTTATATACCGTTTAACTTACTCCCTCATCGCAGATGCGTGGATATGGCGAACTCAAGTAGGTTGATAATCTCGCTCGTTGCTCGTCGGTCAGGGAGGAGATCTTAACCTTTTGAGCGTAAATTTTGTAGACGGATTCCTCGGTCAAACAAATCATGGAGCACCGATTTCCTCGCTCGTAAATCCGGGTCTGATCGCACCATGTTTTCGTTTCCTCCGAATACATTGCCCACCTCCAAATGTCATCTGGTCCTGGGTCCTCTACTGTCATCACCATCTTTTAATTATTACGTGTCAATTTTGCACATTATAAGTTAGCACATTTTAGCCAAAAGAAAAAATCATGAACGTTTTTTCCTTCTGTTTGCAATATGTAAAATGCAGAATGAGTACAAAGTATAAGCTACACATATAAATAACCTGGTCATGAGTGGACACTGTGTAAAAACCACCGATAGGGCCCGATTCGTAGTCTCTTGATTGCGTTTCAATTCTGTAAAATAATGCAGAAATTAATGAAGTACAGTGACATTTATTTATTATTTTACCGGAATGTACAACATTTCCTGTTTTATATTATTGATATTTTTGAGTCTATAATCCACAATAATAATATGACAAATGACAACTAATATACAGTATGTACATAAGTGTAAAATAGAAAATGTGGCCTTTACTGTATCTTTTGGTACTGTGGCGGAGGATTTGTAAGATTTTGAGCAATGCAATGACGGTACCAATAAAAAAGTAGCAAAATACTTAGCAGAAACCTTTGCTCCATGATTCTTCCGGGACGGGATGGATCTGGAATCCGGGAGTAAATCCAGATGGCTGTAGGCCTTTTTTTGACTGAAGTTCTCCGACCTTCGACGTTTCTACCCTGTGCTGTGATTGCAGCGACTTTTCCACCAACGCAAAAAGCCGCTTACAAAATTTGAGAAAATTACTATAGAATTTGGGTTAAAAAAATCGATTTTTACTTAGTGAAATGTGAAAACTGGCATAAACATGAAGCATAAATACGTGATACAATTTACAATTCAATTTTCCACGCATTTTGAAAGCGCTTTTTGGGTAAAATAACTGCATGATCGCACTCACTGACCACTCGCGTACTTTTTATTAGGGTAGTTTTATATTGGAGTTGTCGTTGAAGCGGCCAAACATCTGTAGCCAACATGTTTCTGACGCTGGATCCACTCACCAAAAGCAGTGTTCAGCATCAAGAAGGCATTAGTGTGAGTGTCAAAATACTTACGTAGTAATGAATAATATAATTCAAGACTTCAGCTGAGACTCGGCTTCAAATCATGGTAACACCTCGAAAGTCACCTCTTGATGTTCGAGAATACAAAGCAATTGAATTAGATAATGGCCTCAAAATTGTGCTCGTCTCATCCTGTGATTATGGAGAGCCCAAGAGGAAAAAGATGGCGTATTCCAGTAAAAAGTGTTGTGGAAACTCCAAGGATAGCAAGCAGCAAAAGGGTACCCGTTGTTCCGACGAGAAGACGAAAGATTTTGACCGGAGAAACTCGGTTCAAGACACCTCCAAAGGGGCAGATTCCAAGAACAACGAGGATAGTAAGGCGGATTCATCCCTCCTTGAAAATGTGGTTAGACTGTCAAGCACAAAGGTGAATGTCTTCAACAGAGATCCAGAGGATTGTGATGCCCCTTCCGAGGAGTTGCCCTCCAACGACCAAAATGAATTCCCAGAGTTGACTGAGAAGCAAAAACGCAGCTGCTGTCAAAATTCAAAAAAGTATGACATGACTGCATCCTTTGCCTTTTGTGTGGCTGCTGGATTCTTCGATGACCCCACAGATCTTGAGGGAACAGCGCATTTAATCGAGCATTTAATGTTTATGGGCTGTGCAAAGTACCCCAAAGAATCCCACTTTGATGACTTCCTGGAGTATACTGGAGGAACCAGCTGGAACGGAAATACGGATGGACATCGAACTGTTTTTTATTTTGACACTTCCTCGGATTACATTGAAGAAGCCTTTGAAATTGTGGCAGCTCACTTAAAAAGTCCTCTTTTAACTGCGTCATGCATCGCCAAGGAAAGGGAAAATGTGGATTCGGAATTTCGCCAAGCAATGCCCAACCAAATGTTTCGTTTTAATCACTTTCTCCAAATGCTCTCGACTCCTGGACATCCCTACAGTAAATTCAGTTGGGGTAACAAAGAGACCCTGAGTGTCAAAAGTGACAGCCGTGTCAGTGAGATATTGAAGGAGTTTTATTCAAAGTATTACTCGGCCAATAACATGTTTGTGGCAGTTCAGGCAGGCAGTTTAGATTTCTTTTGTTTTCTTCAAACATTTTTTAAACAATTTTACATCATATTATTATCACTTGTTACTGTACGTTCATGAACTACATTAAACCTCAATAATACAGAATATTACTTTGATATGCAATTATGTAACTCGTTTATTTGATTTTTTGCCTTTTGTTTAGGCTCCAGAACCGGTGGCTGAACTTGAGGAAATTGTGCGGAATGTCTTCAAAGACGTTCCTACCAGACTCAATACTCGAATTCCACTCGACAAGTTGCCAATGCCGTTCTGCAACCCCAGATTTACTAAATTGTACAAAGTCATTTCAACTGCTCAGATAAGACTGGTAAAATTACAAATTGAAATTTACAAGGGTTTGAGCTTCCAGCCTGTGAAAATAAAAACTATCCTTTTGTGTATACCTTGTCTTTTCAGTTGACTGTCACTTGGCAATTACCACCTGAGTCATGGAAAGAATACGACGTCAAACCACTTGTTTACATTGCCTATATTTTGATGAACGAGAATGTAAAAGGACTGCCCATTTATCTTCGAGAACAGTTGAGAAAAGAAATAATAATTATGCATCCTGAATTAATTCTGAAATGAAAATTAAGTTGCTTTCACGATTTCCTGGAATGATTTTGCTTGAACTTTAAATCTGTTTTATTTTTTATACTATGGACAGAACCTTAATTGAGCAAATAAGGATGAATCCTACGGAGACAAACTTGGAGAGAAGTGATGCCTGTGCGATCCTTTCAATTCATTTTTACTTGACTCAAAAAGGGCTTGAAAAATATGAACTGGTTCGTTTCATATTTCATAGTACGTTTTTCCTCAAACAATTTTCTTAGAGATACTTAAAAGATGCTTGATAAAAAAATTAAACAAAGTTGATAATATTTAATTAAAATGAACCTTGCAGGTACTTGAAGCTCTTTTTTCATTTATAAAGATGATGATAATAAAGGGACCACAGTTCAGGATATTTGCAGAGCTATCCAAATTAAAATCGATGGAATTTCACTATCTAAGCGAGAGTGACCCCTTGATTCGAATTAAGGAGCTTAGTGAGGCCATGCGGGTTTACCCACTAGAAGATGTTTTGTCTGGCCCACTTTTAATCAGAAAGTACGACAAGGAGCTCATAAGTAGGATGACAAGGTAAATTCTTATGAAATGTGTGTATTGTACAAAATATCTACGTCGAACTTTAAAACATAAATTTACGTTACACAGATTCGCATTAAAGATATGGAACTTTTCAAAAAAGTAATGTTTAATGTCACTTTTTTAATTCACAAGTTACCTAAAGCCGGAGCTTGCAAACTACATGCTTTTTTCGAAGGAATTCAAAGATCTCAAATGTGTGCCGTTAACAACTGAAAAATATTTTAAAATCAAGTACCATGAAGAAGGTGAGAACAATATTCTTTTTATAATACAGTAGTTAGGTATAGGCTGTATAGCGAGGAGTTAATTGTTGTGTGTTTTATTCTTAGATTTTCCTGAAGATTTAATGAAGCGGCTACAGAGTGTGAAACCTTTTAAAGAATTTTGTTTTTGTGATCCTAACCCGTTCATCACTACCAACTTTTGTCTGGTTAATCCTGACGATCCTAATGATATTGAAACTGTAAGTTTTTTAAATCTGTATTTTACAAACAAGCAAACGTTCTTTGCCAAAAAACGCTAATTTATGTCGCTGATAATATAATTATGTACATAAATTTAATTTTCATAGCTCTATCCAATGCGTGTTCTTGACCCAAAATACTGTGCCCTAAAACAACCGGTTCACTTATGGTTTTTTCAAGAAGACAATTTTGTTGTTCCACAAGCTTCATATGTTTTCAGTATTTCATCACCAGTGACTTTTGAATCGGCTCATAAGTAATCCATTCAACAATAATATTTCAATATTATCATTTATCGACTCCCTTATATGTAACAATGTATTTCATACCTTGCAAGCTGCAAGACTATATTTTGTCATTCAGTACATATACAAAACTTGACATTTTCAAAGGAACTAAATTTTTTCAACATGTCAAAGTGCGGCGTGCGTGGATATCTTCAGTGCTCTCTTCGAGGATCTTTTTCAAGGCCATGCCTTCTCCGCCACGACAGCTTTACTTGAATATACTGTTCAGACGACCACCAAGGGTTTATTTTTCCGTTTAGCAGGGTTCAATGACAAGTTGCCCCTCTTGTTGGAAAAAATCCTGGAGCAATTTGCTTCAGTGGAGTCTCAAACTGAAGAATATCGGTTCAAGGAAGCACATTCAAGGACCATGGAAGAATATGAAAACCGACTAATGCAGCCATGTATTCTGTCTTCGGATATAAAACAATCAATTTTGATTGAACAAGTAAGTACTACGCATGTTGTAGCTTGTACACATACAAACAAAATACTTTCGTTGGTGATTGATGAGTAATGATGGTTTAAACACGACAAAAATAAGTAATAAAATGTGACTTCAACCATTTTGATTAGTATTGGAATCTTCCGGATCGCTACAAGGCCTGTCAGAGCTCAGAAATGAATTTAGAAAACTTCAAAATTTGTCTCCAAAACTTTATGAGTAAAATGGTAAGAAGAACTCTCGACTCACTAACTGATTAAATTTTTTAACTTGTAACAGGAAATTAGAAGAGTAATACTTTTTAAGTTATATTAATAATAATTACTAGTTAATAAAAATTAAGTAAAAAGATATTAAATATTATCCTTATATAATATTTAATTAAGATAAACTATCTTTAACAGGATAATAGAACAGGTAAGTTTTATTATTAAAAAACTATTAAAAGATAGAGTTAATGCATAAAATCCCAGTTTTCACACACAGTTAATAATTTTTTAAAAAAATAAAAATACAGGATTATAAATTAGGATGCCCTTATAATACATTAGAGGAATAATTTAGAAATTTAAAACAAATATTTGATTCTCTTAGCTAAGCTATTATTCCTAAGTCTGATATTTAAATTATGATCACTATATTTGTTAATTCCTTTAATCATTAATTATTTATTATGAAATCTAATTATATAAACTCTTTAGGAACTTTAAGTGAATAACTAACTGTAGCTCAATAAATTTACAATATGAATTAAAAGCCTAACTATATACATTTTAACAAACTTTAACTTTAAAAATTAATATTATGTTATATAAATATAATGTTATAATATAAAGGCTAAATTAATATCAAAATTTAATTTTAGAAATAAT